>NW_023590957.1:0-10309 GCF_014843425.1 Jatropha curcas
AACAGGGTTTCAAACGAACCTAAACATACCCAATTTTTACCTTCAGGCTTGACCAAAGGGGCATTGGGGTCACACCCTATTTAATAAGCACAAAACTCCTCAAAAAGAGGGGCACATTCTCCTCGCATCATGGCCCCAAACCGGAAAACGTGGGCTTCAGGATCACCAAAAGTCCAATACAGGCCCGTAATAAAATCCCAATCAACTACTTACACCCCTAAGAGTAATTGACAGGAGGAAAGACCGTACCTCCCCAAATTGATCTTTTTCAACTTTGGAGAGACTCCTAGTCCAGCTGTGCATTGCTATTGGTTTGTAGAGGGATTCATTGTTTTTTTATTTTTTTTATTTTTTTTTTTTTTTGTTATTTAAAAAAAATAATAAATAAAAAAAATAGAGAAAAAAAAAGAGGAGAAGAACTGACCAGATTGCTGTTTGGCCGAAAAGAGTAATAAAAAAATAAAGCCAGAAAAGACAGCTTTTATAGGCAAAAAAGCGCACGAGGCGGCTCGGGCCGCGAAAGCCCGGCGGCTCGGACCGCTGGACCCGGCGTCGGCGGCCACCGCCAAAAAAAAATAAATAAAAATATGTATATATGTATATATCTAAAATAAAATTTCCTGTGGCATAAAAAAAATGGTTTTCAGTACTAAAAGAAAAAAATATATTTTCCATAAAATGGGCGGAAACGAAATCCTATTTTCTTTTAAATTTGATAATCATGCATACATATTTTTGGTACTAACCAAGTGCAGGTACAGGCAAGGTTCAGTACAGAAATGCAAAAAAAAAAAAAAGAAAGAAAGAAAAACAAAGAAAAACAGGAAAATCTAGCAACTATCAGCGGCGGGGCCTCCTCCTCCTCTGATCATCAAAGGCTATCTGAGTCCAGGCCGCAGCTAGGGCTATCTGAGTTCCAGCGCAGCTAGTTTTCTGCATCCCGAGGAACCAGCTCCTCATCTGATTGAACCAACTCGGACAGGACACCTGGAAATATACAAAGGAAAATACAAAGTCAATATCAAATCCTTATGAATCCCTTTTTTTGTGAGAGATGTGTCAGGGCTTTACCCTAGTGATATCCTCGGAAGGAAGAGCCGGGCGATCCACGCCTCATCCAGGGAGACTTCCTCGAAGAGCTGGAGGGCTTTCGGGACAAGTAAGGAATACCTGGTATTGGTTATACGTTAGATTGCTTAGTTATTGGTGAAGTCAGCCGGTTAGCCTCCAAAATAGCCCGGGGAGGCCTGGAAGGACCTGTCCGGATCGGCTAGGCCCCGGCCTGCGACGGACCCCCATACCGGAGTGAAGAAGCTGGGATGCGTATGGTCTCCTGGGAGTTCCTAGGTCGAGGGGACCCGGAAGCCCGAGAAGAACGGGTGGCAAGTGCTGAGAAAGGAACCGGCCCCTGGAAACTATCAAGCCCGAGATCCAGATGGGCGGCATCAAAGAGATTCCCGCAGGAACTCCATCGTAATCTCCTTCCATAAGGAACTCCACATGTGAATACCCCTCAATATGAGCAACAGTGAGCGTCATCTCGCCTACGCTGCGTCGCATGTCCTTCAAGGAGGGGAATAAGGGACAGTACGGCAGCCTCTTATATGAATGTCCAACTCTCTCGCCAAATAATATCGGGCCGCAGAATTGGGGTGCGACAGGGACCACCCTCCGCCGGAGGACAAGGATCTGACGGCTGGAAATCAGGATCGGCCTGAATCCAGCTCTGTTAGACGGGCAGTCATTGGCCCCACTTCAACCTATAAAATGATGGCAAAATATGTTAATAAATCCTTTTTTATTTTAACATATCTAAGGAATCACTAAGCACATACCTGCTCCAGGGAGGAACAAGGTATTCAAAAAAAGGTTTCTCAGCTCCTTTCAGGCGATTTCTTGCACCGAACGGTATTGAAGGTTGATTTGTTACCATCTCCAAGCCAAAGGCACCAGCCCTGATCGAGATCAGTCTGAAAGCCAGCTCTGGGCGAGTGTAAGGAAATACTCGAATGCCCAAGTCTGCGTAAAACAAAAAAAAAGAGAATCAGTGGAAAAAGAAAATCAAGACGAACAAAAAAACACAGAAAAGAAGAATGTCCTTACTTACTTCCCAGAAATAGTAGGTCCCGCTGAGTTTGCAGTGACCTCGAAAACTCAGATCGCAACATATTGCTCGTACATGCGGCTAGAAATAGCACCGGCCCCCAGTCATACTCCTCCAAAATGGGGGCCAGGATTTTTCCAAAACTCCTTTAAGAAGAAAGGTTAAACTTCTCTTTCCTAAATTGGACCAGAAGTCGAGGCAAACAGCAGCAACAAGGTGAATCGGGCCACCTGAGTAGTTGTCAGCTCCCCCGCCTGTATCTAGCATAGATTGCCAGGGCGGCCTGGAGGGACAATCCGTGGCCAGGTCTATCCCAATCAGCTCCACCATCCGGTCGGGGAAGATACTCAGTCCCTCCAGTCATCATATAGCTCGATCGGTCGAATGCCGATAAGGGATCCCGGAGATCACGAGAAATCCGCAGGTCATTGTCAATTCGCCCCAAGAGAAGTGGAAAGGTATTGGTGCGGTGTTCCCCCATCTCTCGGCCAAGGCACCACCAATAACTCATTTGTGGTTGGCTCCGAACCCATGTCAAGACTGTGGTCAAGACTAGCCCAGATACAGACGGACGGATAATCGCGCCAACCGGGTTGTTTTTGATCAAAATATTTCGGAGCGGAACTTCAGCCAAGAAAACTCTTCCACCACATCCAATTTAATACGGGAGTCCTAAAAGGTAAATCAACTAAGAGTTACTCCTTCAGTTCCTTTACTAAGGGTAATATCTTAGTTTCTACCCCTAGGCATGCATACTAATAAAAACAGTAAGCAACAGGAACCATTTTTAAAAAAAAAAAATTTCACAATTTGGCCTAAGCCAAAAATTTCACAATTTTGGCCTAAAAGGCCCAAATAATAAATAATATGCAAGCAAAAGTGAAAGGACCCTACCTGGGCGAAGATGCCGGTCATGGAGGCGTGAGTATCAGCGTCTGCCATAAGATCGACCTCGTCGAGAGAAATCCCCAGAGACTCGAGAAAATCTTCGTCACTGCTGTGGCTCGGAGAAGCCATTGAGGAAGTTGAGAGGATTTGAGAGAAGTCTTTGAGTTTTAAAGTTAAGAATGAATGAAAAGTTAGAATTTCAAGCTATTTATAGGCAAATAGCCAAAAGGCGGGTCTTCTGGACGCGTCCGATTTTTGCCTCCAAAATTTGTGTTTCAGACAACCACCCAAAATTCTGTGTTTTCAGACAACCACCGACTCCCATAACCACCGACTCCCATAAATCATTTTTTATGGTTGCCGGTGGGGGGCAACTGTGAATACCCAAATTTTGAGGCTCAAAGAGCCAGTTTTCTCAGACTGCAAACAGTCCGACCGGACTAAAGGCTATTTTAGAAGTTCACCGAAAGTATGCCAATATGGTACTTGAAACGTCCGAAAAATCACGGGGATCATAGAGCTGGTCCCGGAATATTTTTTAGAGGTCCGGAACTCCCGAAAAAACCTCCGGAACTAAAAATAGCAGAACCACCGGCTTCGGCGGCTCGGGCCGCCGGACCCGGCGGTCCAGGTCGCTGGCCCCGGCGGCCCAGCTGCCGAGCTCAGGCGGCCCAGGCCACCGAGCTCCGGCAGCTCCGCCGCCGAGCTCCGGCGGCTCAGGCCGCCGAATCCAACGGTCTAGGCCGCCGAGCCCGGCGGCCCGAGCCACCGAAACAGTCCATTTCGCCTATAAATACAGCCCCGGTGTGACCTTTCAACTCACTCAGTCTGTGTTGACGGACGCTCCTTCTCCCCTACGCTCCCTACGCTCCTTCTCCCTACGCTCCTTTGCGATTCTTTACTGCCTTCTGCATTTTAGTTTTAGCTTTAATGCTTTCTTGCTTTGTTCTAAGTGGTCATTAAAATCAAATTTAATTAATATCCCCTTAACGAGGTAGCCCTTTAACCTAGGAGTTAAGGAATGTGGCCGTCGGGATTTAAATCAGGTACATGAGAACTAAACTCTGGCCTATTTAATCTTTACACTTCATGCATTGCTTTCTCTTCTAACTTCCTAATAAACTCTTACAACTGCATAAATGCATCCATGTCATCATTAGGCAAGCATAAATTAGCTTCAAGATAAAAAATTTAAGCTAAATGCCCGGTTAATCAAAAAAAAAAAAAAAACAAAAAAAAAATAAAATTGAATCGTGGGTGCTTAAGCCTTAAATCCGGACAATTATTGGCCTAAAAGCCTAAGTTAATCAATAACTATGGGTGAAATTGGCCTCTATTCTCGAAACAAATTCGGCTTAAGTCCAATCAATCAATAATTGTTGACTAAAGGCCTTAATTCCAAACCACGTTTTTTTCTTTGGCAATAAAATTGCCCTACATTACAATTCGGTTAATCAATTTTTGGCAACCACATTGCCTATAAATTAGGATTAACTACTTTTCAGCGGACAATCGCTTTAAATCAATCTTTTTTGGGCAAAATTGCCTGTAAATTAATCAACTTGTTTTGGCTAAAAGCCTTCGAATAATAACATTTTGGGGCAACAATCGCCTAAAATAATCATCTTTTTGGCAAACCAAATTGCCTATTAAGTGAGGATTATCTTGAGATTAATCTTTTTCTTAGCGACAAATCGCTTAAATCACAATTTTTGGCTAAAAGCCTTCAAACAATTGCTTTTGGCAAATAAATTGCCTTAAGTCAGTCAATTTTGGCGACAATCGCCCAATCATCAACTTTTAGCAATAAATTGCCTAAATCAACTTATTTCGGCTAAAAGCTTTAAAATCAAGCATTTTGGCGACAATCGCCTAAATCACATCTTTTTTTGGCAACAATTACCTAGATCAAACTTTTTTTTGGGCTAAAAGCCTTAAATCAACAATTTTGGCATCAAATGCCTAATCAAATCAATCAATTTTCAAATCAATTTTTCAAGGCAAAATTGCCCTAAACCAAAATGCACAAAGCATACACACACTCATGCATAGGAGCATAACCCATTCAAAAGCCCTTTTAAAAAAGCCTAACGAACTACAGTGACCTTTGAATCTTCCATTCAAGGAAATGTACGTAGGGCACGTTCGGGATTTAACCCCAAGTGGCAAGTCGAAATTGACCATAAACAATTGTTTTAATTATATCCAATTACTTCATCCAATCACCTTGGCAAAGCATTCTTTTTTTTTTGGTTAGTTTATCAGCCCATGACATAGTCTCGGGAATCCACTTGGTTCGAAGACCATGCCTAACATGGATAATTAATCTATTAATTAGGTTAATTAAAAAATTGGGAGTCACTTAGGGTTTTTCTAGTTTACCCCTAAAAATAATTTAAATAAGGTGGCGACTCATTACATTCAACGTGCATTTCTGCCCGTTAGTCACATGCATTCATACGCCATGATAATTTGGGGTAGGGGTGTCACAAGTGGCGCATTTCAATCAAAAGCCGTTCCCAAATGGCGCACTCAAACCCTCTTCCCAAGATGGCGCCAGCTAAAGACGCTTAAAATTTCCACAGTCATCCATAGAAGCTCGGACCATCACCCATGGTGCAATTCATCCACGCCTACCCAATCTTCTTTTTCTTCTTTTTCTCTGCTTTTTTTCCTTCTTATTTTTCTTTCTTCCTGCTGCTCCAAAGTGATACTCAATCCAAAGTGATGCCAGTTCATAAACTGCCCAAAAATGCATAGTCTATCCACAGACAAGCTGCTAACCCATCAACCATAGCGTAAATTTATCCATCCCTACATAGTCAAAAGTGACACCCGCCAAAATGGGCAGGTCTTCCGCAGAAGAAGCCGGCCGACCAATCATTCATAGCGCAGCTCATCAAACCTTTACACGTCTAAAGTGACCGATGGACCTGCCCAAAGTGGCTCAGATCCTATCAATCATTCCCAATGGTGCACTAACTATTCAAAGAACCCCCACTCGTCCAAAGTGACGCCATTTTCAGTCAAAGCCACCAAATAGCGCCAATTCAGCCCGCAGAAAGACGTTAAAACCACCATGACACAATTCGCCCACCAAACATCACCAAAATGCACATTTACATCAGAAAAAAAGCCGCCAAAAATGCGCACCTGCTCCATCCAAATGTCCTGCAAATTAAAACACAAACCAAGTAAGTATTTCTTACTTGCCCGCATCTTACTTTACACTTTGATGACAATTCTTACTTGAAAAGAGAGAAAAATATCATCAAAAATGGGCAACAAACTATGGGACCTCAATTTTTCCCCCCAAAAAGAACTCCAGTGATGATAGCCCTTTTTGGTGATAAATGAGGTTGAGACATCCGATGAATTTGATTCTCCGGGACCAATATTCGAGTTAAGAACTGTGACCCGTCAGGGGCGATTTCAATGTTTTCAGGGGTCCCACATTGAAATAGGGCCCCAAAAACGCATCCAGGTGCTCCGTAAATGCATCCACGGTGTGCTACCTCGTTTACATGCCACCTGGGATGATTTTGTTGAAAAATAGGCCCCAGCGCCATTTTTGGGGGCCCCACGCAACTTACACTTGCCACCCTAAGCCCAACATTCCCCATTTGCCTATTTAATTAAGGCATTAGGTAAATGTGTTAAAAGAGGATAGTTGGATTACCTAGCCAAACTATTGCATTTTTTTCTTAAAAACTCACTTAACCTAAATCTATAACAAGTTTTATAGATTGGGGGTTTAAGGATAATAGATTTCTTTAAAGAAACTTTAGTGGGTTTACAATCGACCTTTCTAAAAACACTAATTTCAAACCAAACAAATCTTGGGATCAGTTGATCAAAGAACAAAAGTTGTTGGGTATTTCTTTGCCCATTTTCAATCCAATCTTAAAGTTTTTTCTCAAAACAAGGTAAACTGAGAGTCTTAAACTTCTTCTTCCATCTTTTTCTTTTGCTTTAGTGTTTAAAAACACCTCTTTTAAGTCTGTTGTAAGGGGAAAACTGTGATCAACCCAAGAAAAGAGTTGTCTGTGTAGTAGTGCCGCAAGCCACCCACATAGTGGCACCACAGTTGCAATGGGCTCGAGCCACTTCTTCACAGACAGCTTCTTAAAAAGCTATTTTCTTGAGTTTTCTAATCAGTTAAGAAGCACCCGTACGCCACTACGTGTGGCGCACCGCCACTTCTAGTGGCCCAGGTCTTCATTGCCCAAAACTCAATAACATAAAAATCCCCAATAACCCTAGCTTAATTCTGGGATCCAAATCAGGCCAACCTCCAAGCACCCTTGTGGTTTAAAGTGCAATACTCATTTTTGGTCTAGCATTAACAAATAAAAGAATGAAAATGGATAGTGAATCGGTCACAGCTGTTTATCATTTCATAATGAACAAACAAAATTTCCTAAACTCAAATCCTCATTCTAACTTAAATAATAGTGCTTTATATTCCGCCATTTACTTTCCAAAGTTCATTTAGGTTCTGTCATTTAAATTCTAAGCCATTTACTTTATGCTTTTTCAGGTATGATGCTATATTCATTCTACTAACCATACATTTTATTAATTTTGCTACTTTTGTTTTGCATCCTTGACATTTATTGCTTGATTCATTGTCATGTATATTTGTTCATGTTTGTGCTTACTCTTTATGTTTGAGTTAGTGCTTTATTCTTATGCAATGCTCAAATGTAACGGACCTTAAAGGGGTCCTATTATGCTTGCTTGTAATAAATTAAAGGTTGGGAGATTTTAATGGGATAAAAGGGTAGATTGTAAAATTAAAGGAGATTGGTTGTAAACTCTTTTTCTCCTCTCCCTTCTTTGGATTGATTTAATTTTGATGTTCTATGCATGAGATTATATGCTTGTTTCATGATTCTTTTTGAAATTGGGCATAAAAAGCTTTTACATCTCCAATTAGCAGTTAGTTTTATTAAAAACTATTTTGTGAATGAATGGACAGCGGAAGAGGCCCATTTTCAACTAGGTGGTTCAGGTCCTAACCACCTTCCCGCGAAACCGTACCTAACTCCCTATCTAGGTCTTTTGGTCTGAAATTGAATTAGTTGGTTACAAAGAATCGATTAATTCAAGAATTTTCCTAAAGAGGGCTGGTGTTGACGCGTGTTTTTTATTTGCCCCGCTTGAATGATCCGATGATGATACGAAGGATGAATTTGGCGTCAATGCCAGTCTAGAAGTCTTTTTAATCCCAAGGATTTTAAACAAAAAAATAATAATAATAAAAACAAAAAAAAAAAAAAAAGAAAAAAAGACGCGTGCCTACAGTAGCCGTGTGCCTACAGTCAAACTGTTTGCTGACAGTATAACGTAGCTCTATAAATTCATCTCTTTCTCACAATTATCACACAAAACTCTACACAACTTCACAATCTAAAAAAACCTAAAAAAAAAATACCCTGCAAGCCACATTCTCCTCTAGAAACTCTTGTGAGTAAAAATTTGGAGGAAAATTGCATTAGATTATCAATTTTTTAGGTGCATTAAACCATAAAAAGAAAAATTAAAAGATAAAAAAAACATATCAATCCCTTGAAAAACAAAGCTTCTTGACATTTGATCCATTTACCAATCCTCAATCTTGAGATTCAGGTAATTTTCTTAACATTTTTGCATTTTTTTCTTTACATATTTTTTGTGTTTTTTTTTTTAACCATGTTCTTGTGATTTAAATATTTTTAAGGCTTCTTAAATTATATTCTGTTCATATTTAGCCATTTTAGTTCCTTAAAATTACATTTGAACAAAGGAAATAAAATGTTTAAACAATCACTTAAAAATGAATTATGGACAAAAATAAACAGCCTGTTCATCGATGAACATAACTTCATCGCGATGAACAGTAAACTGTTCATTCGAAGTTTTCCCAGAAATGATCAATGAACAGTAAACTGTTTGTTCAATGAACAGTAGCTGTTCATCAATTCCCAGATGATGATGAACAGTAACTGGGTTGTCCATCGATGAACAGTAAATGTTCTTAATTTTTTTCAGGAAAATCGATACTGTTCACACACTATCATACTATTCACGCACTATTCATTAATGTTTTTCAGAATGATCGTATGACAGTAACTGTTGTTCATCGATGAACATACTGTTCATCAAGTTGTTCCAGAAATAATAAACAAAAAAGTTATAAAAATTTTGCATAAAAATAAAAATCTAATCTCGGAACGCCCAAAATATGACAGATCATAGTCTAATGAAAGCTTTAAAAAATACTAAAATGTGATTTTGTCATAGTTTATTTGTGTAGATTTTATAATTTTTCGTTGGAATGCAAATATAAAATTAAATTAAAATAAAAGATTAAAGGTTGAATTTAGATATTAAATAATAATTATGTATGGTTTTATTTTTAGGTTTATGGATTTAATTTTTTATTCGATCTGTATATATATTTTGAATCCGTTTGTTTAACTCGCCTGAAACCATAAGCAAGAGCGGGTTCATTTATTTATTTTATTAATATTTTGACTTGGCTTTATCGCCCGCCTTGAACCATAAGGCAAGAAGCGGGTCTTTTTATTATTTGGTTAATCTGCTTGATTTGAATAAATTTGCCAGTGATAGTTAGATTTGTTTGGGACGATAAATAAATTTTCCAAATAGGGAAACTCGGTCCAATCTATTTTGGATTGGGTTTAAGTAAATAAATAATTGGCTTTCTAATTAAAAATAAATTAGAAATCGTAGGTTAATAAAAATAAGAGGCCCGGTTTCCGTGGCTCGGCTTCCAAACGTCCGCTACCCAATTTCCTTACCCAGAATCACATTGGTGACGCCTGACCAGTCTTTCAAAATTTTAATGTGCGCCTTAAAAACAAAATTGGGTTTAAAAAATGAATCATTTTTATAAAAATCGGTCCCCATTGCCTAAACAATGGATGCGACTCAAAATTGTTTAAAATAAGACCATTTATCGGCCACCGCCATAAAAAAAAATAAAACACATTTTATCAAAAAAAACCACAAAAAAAGCGTTGTTTTCGGGTCCTTCGGGGGGATTTTCGATCGAAAAACAGATTGGCGGGGACCTCTTGCCTGCGGGACCCCACAACCCAACAATCCCGAATTATTTTTTAATTAGTTGGTTGGTGATTAGAATTAAACTCTAAAAAAACCTAGTTTTTCTTTAAAAATTGGGGAAAATAAAATTTGGTTAGGAAAAAAGCGCGTCGGAAAAAATTATTTTAAAATTTCGTCCTTTGTTTGTTTTATTTTTGCTTTTTTCCTAATTTTTTTTTTTCTTCCCTTTTTCCTTTTTTTTCTGGG
>NW_023590957.1:10809-71353 GCF_014843425.1 Jatropha curcas
TAATTAAGTCATGACCCTTTGTGGTTTTTTTAAAATTTAATTGACTTTGTGGCAAAGGTCGCCTTATGTTGTTTAGAGATGGGTCGCGTCGTCTAAAAACCAATAATTATATAAAAAAAAAAGAAATCCAAAAGGTTTCTACTCATAAGTCAACACAAATTTACAAAAAAAGAAACCACAAAAGCAATGTTGACTTAATTTATTGAAAATAAGCTTGAGAATAATCCTTTAACGGAATTTTGGTAGTTGTTCATTCAAGATAATAAAAATTATAAAATATTTTTTAAACAAAAAGCGCGGTCACAAAAAGAATAGGAGTTTAAAACCACTAGAAACTAGACAAACCATATTGAGCTATTTAGGACTATATTTTAGCTCAATTTTAATCTTTCTCGGAAAAATATATTAATAAAATAATTCAGCGACAGATCTAAATTATGCCTCGATTGTCTCACTGGTGCAAAGACAAACAGTATTCACATTATTAATTCTGCTGGTCACGGATGTCTTAATTTTATGAATCTTTTGGCCGAATTAGCAATGCTTTAAAATTAGCTGGAGTTATGTGGGTTTGGAATGGGTACATATAATTTAGTATTGAAACTTCTGTTAATCTTATTAATTTGCTAACCATCTTTAGGAGGGTCTGGGTGGTTATAGGATGGTACGAATGGGTTCTATGAATCGGAGCGGGAGATATACATTAGAAATTATCTTGTTCTCGACAAGTTATCGGTTTTTCCGAAAAAAGAAAATAAAAAAATTAAACCAATTTTGGCTTGGTGGCTACGACAATTCAGATTTGCTTCATCATCTTCGGGGATTCTGTGTTTCTAGAACAAGGGGGACCACAGTCGTATTGAACCGAACTTTCTGTTCATTGTAGGTTTTCAGCCTTCTTAGCCGCTCTGCTTCACTGGGGGCTTAGCCTCGGGGATACTACTGGAATCTTGTGGGCACCCACCACGTCATTTGCTGGGGAGGCTCCGGTGAACTTGCGAGGGGCGCAGAACAAATTCTCCCGCTTTGGTGGATTTGTTCGAGCCTCCTGCCTTCCACATTTCCGCATACTACAAATTTCGTACTGAGGGGCATATAATTTTACAAACTCTCCTCGCACTAACTGCTATTTACTACACTTATCTATAATTTTTGAACCTGTTGCCCTTTTTGTTCACATAACACCTTCCACACCCCCTGCCCCCCCTCAAGACATTGCAATATGTATGTATTGTCATTTTCCTTACTTTGCCAATTATTATTTTTTCTTCTTTCATATTTTTTAAATTTCATTTATTTTCTTTTTCATTATTTTTGGCTTGGGAAAATGCTTGGGAAAGGATAGGACCACGCGGGGTAAAATCAAGAATCTGCAAGCCTTTTATGATTCATGACAAGAATTGTCTTCCAAAAAGATTACACCCCCTCCAATTGAAATCCCTGGATTTTCCAAAAACTCCCCACCCCCCACAGATGATCAAGATGGAACTGGACTTTGACTCGTTTCAAGACTCGGGGTCAGACCTGCAGACTCAATACAAGACTTGATTAACCCAGATTTTGACTCTAGGTTTGACTCGGGAGGCGGCGCGTTTTATCAGCAGCGCTGCCCCCCTTCCCACCAGCGCTCCTCCTGGAGTAACCAATTGGTGAGAGGGCCCTTCGTTCGGCTTGATCAGCTCAGCAGATCCTCCGCTCCCCCCCATTCATTTCCTATGATAACTGCAATTTCGTCAAGGACTAGGTTGCAATTGTAAAGTTCCTTACACACACATATACGAGCAGATATCAGTTATGTTATTACCCCCCCCACCCCCCCCCCCTCTTCGGCCACTAAGCACTCAACCGACCCCCACGCCGACACCCCAGCGTCGCATCAGTCTCTCATTTTCTAGGAATAGCTCCGAAGGATCGATCAATCCTGGTCAGAAATAATAGCATTTACCCCCGTGAATTTGGTAAGGCCGATTAGTGCTAATGTTTGACTCAACTTCTTGGGAGATGATTGAAACCATCGTCTACCAGGTCTTGGACCTCGCCCGGTCTCTCGCTCTTAAGCCGTCCCAAGCACGATTCAGTCCTCGTGCCATGACCTTTGATGAAATTCACAGTATTCATTGGGTTCGGTAGTTTTTGGTAAATGGGTAGGGTGGCTGGGCCCTTGCTTCCAAAGGGCTTCGATGTAGTTGGCCTTGACAGCCTCTCTGGAAAACAAAAAAAGGATTGGCATCCCCGAGATAAGTTAATGTCCTTTCTTTGACCCGATTACCATTTCTCATATTGCCCACACGTAAAGGCGATTCCGTGGGGGGATGCTTGCATTTCAATGGACTTTGCCGGCTTGGCTAGGCTTCTCGTATTTTGAGGAACCCGAGTCTTCTTTCAGTTGCCCCATTTGAATTAAATCCTCCCCCCCCCCTACCTTCGTAGCAGCGGCCAAATGAGCGAGCTGGAAGGGTTGGCAAGTTATTGGGTTGTAACCTGCTTCTCTGTTCTCCGGTAGACAGACTCCCGCAGGTTCTTTATGATTATGTCTACCTCCGTTCTTGTTCAGCCCGAGGCCGCGTTTGTCATTTGTGAGCCGCACCCCTTTGTCCCTTTTTCCTTGTAAGGGAACGAAGGGAAAAGGTTCCATCCCCCCCTGCGTCTTTTCTATTTGGTGTTGTCCAGTTTTTTTCTCATTTTCTCTGAGCTCTGGCTCAGAAGCAGGCATAGTCATCCCAGGTTTAAGGGTAAGGAATTTTGTCCGTTCTGCGGCAGGTCCTTGATTGGAAGCAGCAGGTCCACTTCCCTCACCGGAAGCCCCACTTCCCATTAGCCATTACCCCAACCTTCCACTCTCAATTCAGGCGCCATCCTTTGGGCATCCCCCTCAGCGCCATGCCTTCATTATTCTTGCCCTCCATCTGGTTCACATTCTGGCCATCACCCGAGTTTCTCTGTTCCTCCCCTAAGGTTTTTTGATGTCAGCACCGCGCTGCGCACTGCCATCCGCGTGGCAGCTTGAGATTGGTGAGCGTCGGTGAATAGCACAGTGGCTGGGCTCTCGCTCCGCGACGTCAATGTTAGGCACTTGAAACCAGGGGGTACCTGTACCAGTAGAGGGTAACTGGATTAAGGGTATAGTAGTACAAGGGTAGTGAATATGAGAGAGAATGAACTCTTTGTCCACTGTGCATGACTCACACACACAAAGGATATTTTTTTGTGTCCCTCCACTACATTCTTCTCTCTTTTTTTTTTTTAATGCCCTTATGGCTAATGTCAATGAAGATGCGCACTAACAACCACGTCATAATTTATTTTAATTGAAGAATGATTCGTAACCAATTGGGTGCATAATAGTCCAAAGGATAGGTTCTATAGGCTTATGAACACAATAGAGAATCGGCTTTATTAAGGGACCCCCCTTGAACCTTGAGTATGGATAATACCCTAACCCCACAATGTGAACAAGGAGTTTGCGCCCGCGCTCTGCGCGGCGTCTCCAACGTAACGCCATACCCCCATCCGTGCCCACTCCAAAAGGGATTAGAGATGTTTGCGGTAACAGGGAGCACGCATTTGGCTTGATCCGTCGGCATAATCAAAAGCAGCACCTACCGGATCAAGCGCTACTTGCTATCCAGACTCAGAAAGTTTGAACAGAAAGAGAAAGAAATTCCTCATTTGGAATGTTCAATTTTTATGCAATGGGAGAAAAAGATTCTCGATCGCGCCCACCCCCGCATAAATCAACAAGTTTTAAATGTACTTGAATTAAATTTTCATTAAGTTCAAAATTCCCCTCCACCTCACACCGCTCACCCCTCTTAAAGCACCACCACACACACCACCTCTCGCGCTCTCTCCGCGGCCCTGCTCAAGGATACCCTGGCAAACCGCACGCCACCCTCCGCGCGCCTACACACCCCACCATAATACCTAAAGAAAGGGCGGGTTAAGTTTACACAACAATCGTAGTCCGCTTTATGCAAAATGATTACATAAATTCCCAGCAGCAGAACTCCCGCCCCACACGCCCCTGTGAACCCTTCCCCAAATCTCATACGCCATGTGATGCATATGATGGGATGAGAAGAAATACACGTGATGTATGAGTCCGCCCAACCTGTTTTACGGTGGATTTTTTAGGTAAACTAGGAAAAAAAACCCTAAGTGGACTCCGAATTTTAAATTAACCCTAAGGTTACAAGATTAATTATCCCCCAATGATTAAGGGCACAAATCTAGCGAACCGAGATGGATCCACGAGACTTCCACTGGCTCCCACTACTGTGAACTAACGATGCACTCGACTGCTTTGCAAGGTGAATGATGGATTTCATGAAATGTTTGAATGATTTTGACTTGCCACCCGGGGTGAAATCCCGAAGTGCCTACGTACTTCCGTTTGAATGGAAGTCAAGTCAACGTAGTTCGATAGGCCTCTTTAGAGGGCTTTGAATGATATGCTTAATGCAATGGGTGTGTGTATGCCTTAGTGCATGAATTTGTGTATGCTTTGTGCATTTTTTGTGTGTATGCTTTGTGCATGATTTTGTGTCTGCTTGTGCATGATGTGTGTATGACTTTGTGCATTTTTGTGTGTAATGCTTTTATGCATGATTGTGTGTAATTGCTTTGTGGCATTTTTGTGTGTATGCTTTATGGCATGATTGTGTGTATGCTTCCCGTGGCATTTTTTTAGGCATTTGCCAAACGCACTCCCGCGACTCTTTCACTTTCCTTAGCATGTTGCCAAAAATAATTGATTTAAATGGGCTTTCTACGCCCCCGCCACCACACGATTCCTGCGCGCACCTCCCCCTCTACGGCCCCCCACACCCTCCGCCCGTCCCCCCCGCGCCCCCGAAAATGTGGCGCGCACCCATCCCTCCACCGCCCGATTGTCCCGCCCAAAAAATGGTTGATTTTTACGGTTTTTAGGCCGAAATGTGTTGTTTTAGGATTAGTTTTGCCAAAATGTGCGAATTTAGGCTTTTAATCCACGATTATATCAATTAATCGGGCGTCGAGCTTAAATCACAATTTATTGTCGAAACGTGATTGATTAAGGCCTTTTTAGCCACAATTAATTGATTAATTGGACTTAAGCGCGGATTTTGTTCGAAATAAGGCAATTGAACCGTAGTTATTAAAATTAACTAGGCTCTTTTAGCCAATATTGTCGGATTTAAAACTTTAATACCACGAATTATTGATTAACCGGGCATTTAGGCTTAATCAAATTAATTTAAGGCAGTTTATTTAAACAAAATAACCTCCGCGCACACGCCGCACCCCCCCCCACCCCCTCCCTGCTCCCCACCTCCCCCGCCACATTGGGTAAACTCTTCACCAACTAGAGTCCCAGCCACCGCCACCGCGAACTAGCATGAAGAGCTAAATTAAAAAAAAAAATAGGGAGGCGACGCTCTCTCTCGCCCTCTCTCTACCCACACCCTGATTTAAATCAATCGACCCCCCCCCCCCCCCCCGCCCGCCCCGACGCGCCCCCCACCTTCTTAACTCCCGCGCGCGACATTAAGCTCCTTCGTTTAGGAAATATTAATTAATTTTAAATTTGTTTTGAATTTTAAATGGTCAAATATCACAAATAAAAATGCAATAAAAATTAAAATTAAATGCAAAAAAGCGGTAAAGAAAACGCAAGGCCCACCGCCTCGCCCACGCCACGCGCCGCCGCGCCCCACCGAAGGATTCGTCCGTCAATAACAGACAGGTGTGCCAAAAATGGAATGAAAAATGGCCCCTATTTATAGCCATTTTTTCGGCGCCGCTCCCAAGAGGCGGCAAGTGCCGCCTGGCTTCGGCGGCAGCTGCCGCCCAACGCCCCCGCCAGGCTGGGCGGCAGGGTGCCCGCCACATGCTGGGCCCCCGGCGCCCAGGTGCTTCCGCGCTGGCGAGGGCCGGCGCACCGCGCTGCCCCCGCCCACAAGAGGCTTGGCGCAAGGTGCCCGCCCCCCCCCCCCCCCCCCAGCCCATTGCTGCTGGGCGGCAGGTGCCGCCCAGTCGTGTGGGGCCCCCCCCCCCCGCGGCAGGTGCCCCCCCCCAGCCCAATCCCCGCTCCTCGCGCCGCGCGCCGGCCCCCCCCCCCCCCCGCTCGCGCCCACCCCCCACCCCCCCCCCCCCCGCCCCACCCCCCCCCCACCCCCCCCCCCGCCCCCCCAGGCGGTGCCGGCGCGCCGCGTAGGTGCCCGCCGCCGCCCCACTGCCCCCCCCTCTCTCCCCAGCTGGGCCCACACCGCCCCAGGCCCCAGCCGCCCGTGTCCGCGGCCGGCGCCGCCCGTAGCTGGTGTGGGCCACATGTTTCGCTCAGAGGAGCTTTTTGGAGTTTTCGACCGTCCAAAAATCATTCCGGACCCGGTTCTGCGATCCTCGTGAAATTCCGGACCGTTTTCAAGTACCATATTTGACATATTTCCAGTAAATGTGCAAAATTTGCCTTCCGGTCCGGCGGACTGTGCTCCTGCACAAGTTTGCTTACACGCCCCCCCCCCACGCAAAGTCAAAGTTGCTGACAGCCCCCCCCGCCCCAAAGGGGGTTTCCCCCCCAAAGTTACTGTAGCCACAACCACCACCGCACCAGCCCTCAACCTCGTGGCATGGCATGTACCCCGCCCACCGCGCTCTGCGCGCTTCCTTCCTCCATTTAAAAGAGTTTCAACATGCCACCACACAACATGAGAAGCCTCAAAAAATTTGAGTATCACAACAATGAGCCTCCCCAACTGAGCAAGGAGCTCATTGTTCACTCTAAAGAGGAGTTAAAGCACCCCAACAGACATTTTCAAAATATCTAGGACAAGTGGTTGCCATCTAAACTCTATCCATACTTGGGGCATTTAAACTTGGGTGCAGCCCTTGGCCACAAGGAACAGTGGGAGGAGCAGAGGTCCAAACATTTTATGCTCTCTTATTAGTGCTTGGCCGTAGGTCTTCATCTCTCTCTCTTATAGTAAAGGAGAGCTGACGAACTTTTAAGAGAGCTATTCAGAATTAAAAAAGGAAGTTCCAACTTCTCTTCCCAATCGTTCTTCCTATCAATTTAAGGGGGAACCATAATATCATCTCCACTTATTTATATTTAAGGAGGAACTCCTCTTACTTGGCCCATAATTTCAGCTGCAGTCTGAGCCTCGGGGTACAGTATTGCTTAATATAAGTGTAGCTCCTATCATCAGGAACTGGCACCCCGCGGACCAGTTCTGCACTCGAGTCGTGGTAGGGTATTTGAGAACTTCCACAGGGTGTGTTTCGGTCTATTAGAGATTCCTCTCCACGAAGGTCTGAGATTCAGAGAGGTAAGCGAGGCCTTCACCTCTCGCATTTCTGATGTGCTTGGAGGTGAGTAGTCTCACATTAGGGTTGCTTGTGCTGACATTATCCCTCAAGTATTAGTCCTCAGCGCTTCTCATGTGGGTAGTGTTATAGGATGAGCATGTCATAGAAGTGGAGTTACTCCTCTCTCGCATCAACCCATCTCGACGCACTGCGAGAGCGACGACCACCCCCCCCGCGCCCCCCCCACGACAGTGGCGAGTTTCTTGGTCCCACCAGCGACAGGATCGCTATACCTGCCATTCACGTACTCTGAAACTTTGTGTCTCTACAAATCGATATACTTAGTGTTGATCGTCTAGCGCGCCAGCACCACTCTTATATTGGGTTTGTTTACTGAAGCAATACTGACCAAAAGCGAGGTCAATTCAGCTAATGGGTCAGGAGGTCATTTCTGGGGTCAGAGTTTTAACATTGCATAGCAATATGTCATTAAGCTTTGGAAACGACCTAGGAATTTCACCGTGATTGATAAGTGACCGGCAGAAGTCTGGGTGTTCGGTAGCTCCGGTGCAAACAAATTCTGAGTTTTGGTTAGAGGTAAGAGTCTGCGGTGAAAAACGTGGGCGATAGTACTCCGAGCAAACACATGTCTCGGCCTGAGTCTGAGGGACTAAATAGGATGCGCTCTACTACTTAGCTAGGTCGGGCGCCCTTGGCCCCCCCTGCCCAGCGCGCGCACCGCGACCTCCGCCCCCACTCCCACGGCGGCGCTCTCCGATCTCGCCCCCTCCCACCGCGGCCATTCTTGGCCGGCTTGCCCCCCCACACCACCACCCCCCACCGCCCTCTCCTAGGCCCGTTCCGGCTAAAAGCTCTTGGATATGACATTTTGCTCAGGTTTAGTGGTTTTATAGGGAAATGTGGTTTGTGATCTGATAAGTATTTTCTTAGGTCGATGTTCTGAAATGGGCGGCCACCTTACCGCCCACGGCCTGGGTGGCAGGCAGCCGCCCAGCATGCGGCCACTGCCGCCCCGCGCCCCCCGACTGGGCGGCAACCTTGGCGCATGGCGCAACCTGCCGCCAGCCTCTTGGCGGCACTGCCGCCTCCCAGCAAGCACCTGCGCCCAGCATGGGCGGCAACTGCCGCCCAGCCTCTGGGCGGCAACGCTGCCGCCGAGCCAGGCGGCACCTGCCGCCCTGGACCCGAAATGGCCTATAATAGGCCATTTCAATTCCAATTTTGGGCACACTGTCTGTATTGAACGGACGAATCCTTCTCCCTCCACGCTCCCTTGTTTTCTTTACCGCTTTTGGCAATTTAATTTAATTTTTATTGCATTTTTATGTGATATTTGACCATTAAAACAAACAAATTAAAAATTATTAATATTTCCTAAACGAGAGCTTAATCCGGATTAAGAAGCGGTCGTCGATTAAATCAGGTTAATGTAAACAAAGCCCTCTGCCTAATTTAATTTAGCACTTCATGCAATAATTTCTCTCCTACTCTTTTAATAATTCTACAATTGCTAAATCATCCACGTCATTATTTTTGGAACTAAACTGCCTTAATCCTCCGTAATTTGAATTAAGCCTAAATGCCCGTTAATCAATAATCGTGGTATTAAAGTTTAAATCCGAACAATAATTGGCTAAAAGAGCCCTAGTTAATTATAACTACGGTTCAATTGCCTTATTTCCGAACAATCGGCTAAGTCCATTAATCAATATTGTGCTAAAACCTTAATCAATTCACGTTTCGACAAAATTGTGATTAAGCTCGACGCCGATTAATTCGATAATCGTGGTCATTAAAGCCAAAATCGCACATTTGGGGCAAACTAATTGCCCCCCCCCCCCGCTAAAACAACACATTTCGGCCTAAAACCGTAAATAACCATTTTGGCGACAATCGCCTAAACCCCCACCCCCCCCGCCCCCCCCAGCCCCCCCCCCCCCCCCCCCCCCCCCGCTCCCCCCCCCCGCCCCCCCCGCCCCCGCCCAGGCATTGGATATTTTCAGTAGGCAATGTTTGAGAATCAGCAGTTGAGGTTTGGTCGCCCGCCGACACTTCTTCCCCACGCTACACCTCAGAGTTGCTTAGGTATGATTTAAGGCCGTTTAAAGAAATTGGTAGTGTTCAGGTTAAATGTTTGAGGCTTTTTGGTAATTTGGTAATGCGCAGGTCAAGTGTGTTGAGGCTTTAAGGAAATATGGTAGGCAATGCTCCAGATCAGTACTTAAGGCATTTGAATCAGGGCATCGCCCCCAGTTTAGGTGCTTAGGTCCGGTTTAAGGCTTTTTAAGGATTTGAGGTGCTTTGTTGTAGGTTTTTCGATATTTCAGTGGTGCTTAGGCTAGTGTTTGAGGCTTATGATGGGTAAATTGGTAGCTCAGGCTGAGGCTTTTCATATTTTTGAGGTGCTCGAGTGAGCTTTTTTGGTAGGCCTGGTTTCAAATCGGGCTCTATCCACGCCCCTCCTCCTCTCCGCTCCCGCCTCCAGCGCGATCTCCCCTCCGTGTTAGGCTAGTTGACCATTGGATTGGTGTTTCCACCACTCCACCACTCGCACTCTGCGCTCCGGTTTAGGTTTCCGACCCACTAGATGGTGTTTAGGGCATTTCTTAGTCCATGCGCCACCACTCTCGCGAATGCTTGAGTAGCGTTGAATGTCATGCCAACCAACACGCGGCTTCCACTGATCTGCTCCGAAGTGCAATATACACCTCCGTCACGCGCCACGATCAGTTTTCTAAGGTAATTACAATGTTTTTATGGTGGATTGTTTAAGGGTCCCAATCCACTAAGTTGGGAATATACATCGTCATTTGACCCAATATCGTACACAATGGAGTGATTGGGTATACCAAACCCTTTAAACCTACCATAGGATTGGAGTACATAGGATTGGGTGAGCAGTTTTTTTTTGGACTCCGAGGCAGCTCTAAAGGAAGATTGCCCTTAAGGTTGAAATAATAGCAACTCGGATTTGCTTAGTTCTAATGATGGAAATGATCCTGAATGATGCATTTGAAATGGTATGCAAATGGGGATTCTCGATTAACCTAAACCAAAGATTCGAACCTACTCGATAAGTCCTCCTTAAACTTATTTTTAAAGTTTAAAACCCCATCTCCTTCCCACACGCGCCCGCTACCCGCACGCTTCACTACTCGCAGCCCCCCTCCTCCCCTCCCGAGCACCATGGGAAAAATCCTGAAGGATAGAATTCTAACTAGATGGGCCCATTGGTGGTTGCGGTTCACGGCCACTCGCGCGCGCAAGGAACTCCTTATGGTTCCTTTTTGTTTGTTTAATGACCTCAGCCTTACCAGCACTTCTCTTGCTTCTCTGCCTGGCCGCTTCGCGCCTCATTGGAGCCACTTCTCTCGACGGTCCTGCCCTCCCCGATGTGTTCCTAGAGTCACACTTTAAATTTTTTTTTTTCCGACCGCGCAAATATATAAAGGTAACCCACCAGCACCTCAACAGCCCAGACTGAACCAAGATATGTCCCGCTTTAAATGCCTCAGGGCCCGCACGATTTATTTCTGGTGCCGAGCGACATAAAGGTAGTCGCCCTCCCACCCCCTCTCTTACACACCCCCTCTCTCGCACCCCACGCACCCCACACCCAAGGTCCTCTTCCTCGCACACGCGCCTCCCCCCTAAGGTCTGTCCATACTTATGGTACATTACTTTGCACCTTGCAAACTTAACCCATGTGGGATCGTCCTAGGGTGTTATAAAAAACCACCCCATGATTGACTCCCAATTTTTATTTGCTAACCAAGGATAAAATGCACTAGCCTTGAATCATAGGGTTCATAGACTAGGTTTTCGGCTTCTTTTTCGAAAATGAAATCAACGGTTTGGGTTAATCAAGTTATCAAAAATATCGTTTTGCGTGATAACCAGTTTTATAAGATGCATGAACATTACTAATTATGGCATGTAATATTAGAAATATAGTGCATTAAAGTCTAAAATAAATAAATGGCATTATTCAGAAGGGAAGCACCGACTCTAGCCTCGTTTATTGAGGATTCTAGGTCGTGCAGCATATTCCCGCTAAATCCCAACTGGTCAGTTCGATCGGGGGCCCTGCTACTAAGGCTGAAGATCTATAGGTATGCTCGTATTTTGTTTGTATGAGGATCAGAGAGCACGAAGTTATAACATCAATTAGGAATGATAGGGTTTCTGGAGTGCCCACTTCCCTTAGAGTGAGCTTAAGTGGCGCCGCCGCGCACCCGACACGCGCCTCTCACCCCTCTCCGTCCGCGCGCCACTCTGCGCGCGCACGCTCCGCCCCGCCTTACGCCCACTGCGCAAGTAGGTGCTGAAACAGAATCGAGCTTTAATTGATAAAGTTTCTCGAGCTCTCTCAGTGACTACACCCCTCACCAGTTTGGTTTAAGGGCTTGAAAAGGTCGGGTTTTGCCCGCGCTGCATCGCCGGCCTCCCCCCTCGGAGTTCCACAATTCGTCTTCTCAATTAAAGGAAGATCGAGTCTGGCTCCAAAATAAAATGCTAAGATGGGCCATGAAGAGCCCGTGCGCCAATACCACGTCCTTAATAATCACATTAAGCTCACTCTCTCGACTCTCTAAGGAAGACCAAAGTGGTGATTTAAAGTCCAAGGATCGACTTTTGAGAACCAAAAGTCGGGTTTTTGGAACTTGATTAAAGAAATATGGAGTAAAAATAGGAACTTTATGGCTTTAGATCGTGCTTAATAGGAGAAATAGACTCATTTGATTGCCTTAGAAACCATTCAATCAAGCCAATAAGAATAGCAAAAAATGATGGGGAGAGCCATATTTATAGCTGGATCCCGAGCTGGCTGATAGTCCAAACCAAGTCACGGTGGTACCAGTCATGTCAGCATCGATACCCGGTGAGGGAATGCTTTAGGGGGCCTGGCGGGTAATTGTGTGGTAGGTGATCGTACCACCGCGGATTGGTTGGTACTTGATCAGGGCAAATTACTAACCTGCTCTATTGGCTTGCTTTTTTTGAAGTTATCGGGCTTCCGGGAGTCCGTTTCGAAGTACAAATGACGTCCGATCGAGTTGATTCTCGCGCCTATTGGAATCGGTAGCGGAATTTTTAAAAAAATTTATTGAATATTATTTGACTTTCAATATCATTCCTATCATGTACAAATAGTCCTAAGAAATAATATTTATTGACTTATAATTTGAATATTATTTAAAATAGAAACTAGATTTAAAAATAAAAATTGTTACATATGGAATCGTACTGGAAGATTATTAAAAATCTAATAATATGCAAAGAAAATTAATAACTATAACTTAATTCAGTGTTTTTGAGAAACAAACCGGTAAAACCGCCCCGCCCCCCGCACCCCCCCCCCGCCCCCCCCCGCCCAATGAACTGGTGAAGGTAAGGTTTTTTAAATGGAAACCAAGAAGTGTTTTTTTTCAACTGGGTTCCCCAAATATGGGTTCAAATTTAAGAATTTTAATGATAAATAAATATTTTTTTAAAATATATTTAATTAATAAAAAATTGAAAAAATCCCCCCCACCTCATATTTAACAAAAAGAAATTTGTTATCAAAATAAAAAATAATCCTCAAAATTTTGACTTTTATAAAAAAGAAAAAAATAAAATTAAATTTTAAAATAAAAAAGTTATGAAACCTATTTAAATTATTAAAAAAGATTATTATTTAACCATCAAAAAAATATAATATTTTATTTTTTTAAGAATTTGGGGCCCCCTTTTTAAACCCCCACCCGACACTGCTCTCCGACACCCTTCCTTGTTTTAATCACACAAATAAACTAAAAAATCAGTTGGAATCCAATTTTTTAAAGAGTCCCCAAAATTTTTTTAAAAGGCTTTCACAATTTTTTTAAGAAAAATAAAGAAATTTTTGGGAATTGGCGCGAAAACCAATTCCCCCTCTCCTATACCTCTCAGCCCCCTTTTCACCGCTTCCCCCCTCTTAACTGTTTCTCTCTTCTCCCACCTCCGATTTCTTACTGATTTCACGTCAACCAGCAATTTAGAATTTACCCACTTTTTCTTTATGCCCAAAATGGAACCAGAACCCCACATTCCCCCTGATTTTTTTTTGGGTTAGAATTTGGGTTTTCCCCCCGAAACTTTGATCGGTTTTCATCCCAGTTTCCCCCGAATTTTTTTAGAACAATGCCCCTTTAATATTAACAAAAATTTTTTTTTCCCCCCAAACGGCGTTTTGCAAAGCGTTATTTTTTTAACTCGTTTAACTTTAAATAATTTAAAACTTAATTTATAATGTTTAATAATAATTCCTATTAAATTTTTGTTTTAATGAAAATTATATAAATTATGGGAAACATGTTTAAAATCCTAATCGTTAAATATATAAATGTGGGAAGTCACCGCCCGCGACAAAAATAATGAAGATTAATCCCTAAAGTGATTTTTTAAAAAATGAAAGTTTTTTTTTAAGAAAATCTTAAAAATATTAATTAGTTCCCCAATTAGATTAATTGAATAAATAGTTTTGAAGTTTTAAATTAACATAACTTTAATTTTTTTTTTAATAATTGGTAAAATTTAAGGGGATATTAAAAATTTATAAAAAAAAGTTTAAACTTGTTTATAATTTTTATTTTATAATTAAAATATTTTTTTTTTATCCAATAAAGAGGAAAAATTAAGGTTCCCCCCATTTATCCAAATTCCCTTTTTTAGTTCTTATTTTTTTAAAATGCCCCTTATTTAAATAGGAAAGAAAAAGTAATAATTAACCATTTTATCCCTTCCTGAATACCTTTTTTTTATTTTTAAAAGAATTTTTTATGAATTTTTAAATTTCAAAAAAAATATGTTTTTAAATAATAATAATTCTTCCCTTATTTGAAAAATCCTTTTGAAGGCATTAAAATTTGTTTAATGGATTTTTTTTTTAAAATAAATTAAAATAGAGGCCTTCATCCTTTAAGTTTTTTTTTATATATTACTCATGGTGATTTTAATTTTCTAAAGAGATTAAACCGAAAACCTTAAATTTCCAAATTTACCAAATAAACTTAAATTAAATTTTAATTTTTATTACATCCCTAAAACCTTTTTAAAAAAATAATGGGGTTTATACATTTTAACTAATTAACTCTTCATTTAGTTTTAATGAATAAATGAGATTTTTAAAATAAAATTTTTTTTAAAATATATTAAAATTTTCTTTTTTTGATTTTTTTTAGAGAGGAAAATGAATGTACACTTTAATTGGGATTATTTTAATTAATATTAATTTGTAATTTTTAAAAAATTTTTTTTATATTTTCCTTAATTAAATAAACCAATGAAAGTAAATGGAAATTTTTTATAAAGTAATCCTGAAGTAATATCCCAAAATTAAGAAAAGAAAAGTTTTTTTTTCCCCTGTTTTTTTTAAAACTTTTATGAAAAATCCTTTTTTTTTTGGAAAAAATAGAACCTAACAAAAGTTTTTGGAATTAAATAAAAAAAATTTTCCTATTTTTTTTGGTAAAATAATTTGTTTTGCCTATCATTTTTTTAATTTTTCCACCACCGCTTTAACATTAAAGAAAAAAAATGAAATAAGATAAAAATGAATAAAATTAAAGATAAGCATTATTAATCCTCTCTTTTTAATTCCAATAATTTTATTTAAATTCTATTTTTAAAAATTTATGGGAATTTTTTTTTTCCCCCCCCAATATAATTTTTTTTTTACTGCCCATCATCCCTCCTCTGTCTACCTAAAATTGGGAATCTACCCTCCCACCTTTTTTTTAAACAAACCTATTTTTAAATGATGAGTCCCCCCAACCCGCCCTTTTGCCTCCCTCCACCCCATTTTTTTTTTTTATTTTTTTTTTTTAAATAAGGGAAAATTTTAAATTTTTTTAAATTTAATCTCAAATTTAATAAACAAAATAATTTTTTTTTAAAATAGGATTTTTTTTAAAATTTTTTTAAAAATTTAATCTTTCCAATTTTAAAATAATCTTTCTATAAAAATGTGGAGCTTTAAGAGGCCCCTTCCCCCCTACCCCCACACCCAATTTAACCCCTCCCCCCTCCCCTTTGGATCTCCTCCTCCTCGCTCGCCCCACTCTCCCCCCGCCACACCCCCAATGAAATCCCCAAAATATTTACATTTCCTAATTGATAAAAAGCCCCACACCCCTCCCCGCCCCGCCCCTCCAGCTTTACACCCCCTTCCACCCTTCCGATGGAAAAAAATAAACCTTGTTGAGATAGTGGTAAAAAATCAAAAAACTAATATTTTAAATAATTTGGTTGGGCCCTACCAAGAGTAAAAAGTTTTTTGGTTTATTTTAGATTTAATGTTTATAACATCGCTTAAATTATAAAATATTTTTGCAAATAATGGAAAAAAATTTTAATTTTTTTAAATCTAAAATAAAAAAAAATTTAATTTATTTTAATCTAAATAAAAAATTATATTTTAATATTATATAAATAAAAAAATTAAATGAGTGTAAAGCTCTGGTATATAACGAGTAAAGTTAACACGTGCAATTCATTTCATAAAAGAACTAGTATTATTAAAAATCCAAAAGCATTAACAAAGTAGAAAAAAAATATTTTTATGAAATAATAAAATTTCTCAAAGTGAGGATTGATTTGACTTAACTTATTACATTTTGAATTTATATTATAGATAATATATTATTGATAAATAGTTATTATAATAATTAATATATTAATCACTATTTTAGAGTATTTTTGTTTTTTTTTTTATTTTTTTTCTAAAGTTTGTGAGCATATAATTAATTTATTAGTTACTTTTTCTCAGAAAAAAAATCTTTCAATGTGTTAAATGGTTTACTAATATAACTGTTATATAATATAACTGTTATAATCATAATTTTAATATCATATATATATTTTTTAATTGAGTTCTATTTTTCTATTTATATCAAAACTAATACATTTACAATAATACTACTTTATAATTTAAAATAACGCATAAGTATATTAACCAATGTAATTAAAGATTTAAATAAAAGTATATATATATTATTATAAATAATATAATAATTAAAATATATATATATATATATATATTTTTTGTATTCTGTAATATTTAATTTCTATTTTATATAGTATAATATAAAATTATTATATTCTTTATGACTATTAATAGATACCTTATTCTAATATATAATATAATTTTTCTTAATTCTTATTTATTATTTTATTTAATAGAATTTAGATTTAAATAAAAAAATAAATATAACCGATCAAAATTAAATGACTTTTATTTTTTCAAATAATAAAATTAAAATATTTAAAATACTATATTTCTACCATATTTAACATATACTTTATTTAGTATATAATATAATTTATTATTTGATAGAGTAGAATTATAATTTTAATAGTAAATTAATATGACCAATCAAATTTAAATTACCTTTATTTGTTCAACCAATAAAATTAGATTCTTTAATGATGTTATATTCTTACCATCTATAATATTTCCTCCGTCTCATTTTGTTCGTATGGTTTGAGAAAACATGCATATTAGTAATCTAGTCAACAAAAGTTATTTTATCATTTTTTACCCTTAACTCATTGAAGATATTAATAGAAGTTTCTCATCTAATGAATGATTATAAAGGTTATCATAGAAAAAATAATTGTTTACATGTCAAACTTTAAAAACCTTGCATACATTTTGGGACGTTCAAAAAAATAATAAGCAAATAAAATAAAATAGAGGGAGTATATACCTTATATAGTATATAAAGTAGTTTCTTAATTTATCCAATAGAATTTAGACTTAAATAGGAAATTATAATAACTAATGAAAATCAAATTATCATTATTTTTCAACTAATAAAATTAAAATTTTTAATATAAATTTAGTAGGGCATTTTCAAACATCCCATTATTCCCTTTCCCATTGGTACTTTTATCAAATTCTTATGATAAATTATAAAAAATTTTAATTTTTCAACTAATAAAATTAAAATTTTTAATATAAATTTAGTAGGGCATTTTCAAACATCCCATTATTCCCTTTCCCATTGGTACTTTTATCAAATTCTTATGATAAATTATAAAAAATTTTAACATGATATTGTCAGACGTTAATCTCTTGCGGAAAAAGAAGTATTAGACAAATGCAAAGCCAGTGTCCTTGCATGACTGAAAAGCAATGCAAAAAAAGCGATCATCAAATAACCATTATAATAATAAGAGAAAATAATTAATTCGTACATGAAATTTGATCAAATTAATTAAGTCATTATGTGATTTGGCAATATTAATTAATAGTTTTCGAGATTTACTTCCGTCAAACTACTTGGTCTTTCCATCCATTTTCTCTAGATTTTTCCTTTAAAACCTTTAAAAATGACTAAAATATCCTAATACTTAAAAGAGTAAATGATTAATTCGTCCTTGAGGTTTGACTAAACTAACTAAGTCATCTCTGCAATTTAACAATATTAATTAATAATCCTGAGATTTACCTCCGTCAAATCATTTGGTCACTCTGTCCATTTTCTCCATATTTTTCCATTAGTTTCAAAAAAAGGCTAAAATACCCTAATATTTAAGAAAAAAAAAGATTAAACTAACCTAGGTTAGAATTTCCATTTGTCGTGGAGAGAAAACGAAAAGTCAGGGTATATATTGATTATTTGATATTCACCAAAAAAAAAAAAAATTGATCAACATAATGTGTCACTTTACTGTCTTGAGTCACCAACAAAAAGATGAAAAATAAAAATATACATTGAGTTAATTTCAATAAAAATAATAGGCATTTAATTTTAGGTACCAACATTCAAGAGAACAAGTTATTTTATATTTTCCATTACAAACTACAACTAATAAAATTAAGGTAGGACCATAGGAATAGTAATAATATTTTAGAAAATAATAAAAAAAAATTCACCATTCAACTGTCATTCCTTTATAAAGCAAATAACCTAGGTTAGTTTAGTCTTTTTCTTCTTAAGTGTAATGATATTTTAATCTTTTTTTTTTAAAGGTTTTGATAGAAAATCAGGAGAAAATAAACAGAATGACCAAATGGTTTGACCGAGATAAACTTCAGGGATCATTAATTAATATTGCTAAACTACAAGGATGACTTAATTAGTTTAGTCAAACCTTAGAGACAAATTAATTATTTTTCATTCTTATGTGTCAGGGTATTTTAGTCTTTTTCAAAGATTTTAAAGGAAAAATCTGAAAAAAATGGACGGGAGGACCAAATAGTTTGACGGATGTAAACTTTGGGAACCATTAATTAATATTACCAAATTACAGAGATGACTTAGTTTGATCAAACCTCAGGACAAATTAATTATTTTTCCTAATAATAAAATTGTCAGAATGCATCACACTCACATTCAGCTAGTTAAATAATGAAGAAATTAATGGATGAGAAAATTTTAATTGAATAAAAACCATAGCAACATCAGTATAACTGGGCTGTAGCCTTAGCCAAGAAGGATAAACAATAGAGGGAGCAGTTATGGAGTCAGGATTTTTTTATAGAAGGGCGAAAAAGTATTTTTCATTTCATACAATGAATAAAAGATAAATTTAATTTAAAAGAGCGTCTGAAAATAATGTAATTGCATAAGCAAAATTATTACATGTGGTCAAAATTTTTTGAATGAAAATAGTATAAATAACAACAAAATAATAACTTTTAATATGAAGGAAATAATTTTCTAAAATTTATATATTAGAAATTACAATGAAAATAATTATTAATTTTAAATTTTAAATATGCTATTATAATTTTAAATTCAATCAATTCAATTTCATATTATTTTCTAAAAAATATTAAAGTAGAATCATTAATTATAATATTAAATCCATCTCTTTGAATTAATATTCAACTTACTATTTTTGCATCTTAAAATTGATTCAATTTTAAAATCAAATACTCAATATTGATTTTTATTTATTTATTATAGGATAGTTGGGTGTGATTTTATTATTTATTGCTTAAATACTTGGGTTGGAGTTCATTTTTAAAATTATTTAAATCAAAATTTCAACCTTAATTTATTTTTGAGGTGCAATTGTAACAAATTAACAAGTTTAGAGTGTTGTAATTCACTTTTAGGGTAAAATTGCACTTTAAAAGTAAATTATGGTGTAATTGCAACTAAGTTGATAATTTAGGATGTCCAGGATGCAAAGGTCGATTTAAAGTGAAATTACAACTCGAAAAATTTAAGTGAAATTAAAAATTAGGCCTAAATATTAAACTATAAAAAATATTGCAGACATTCTTGTTCGAACTCAGGTAAGGCGATCTGGGTATTAGAAATCTTACCACCATACTGTCAAATTCGTTACCAAAGGTAAGCACATTAAAGTTAGAGGGCAATGCCTCGAAGACTCCGTGGCTTTATGGCTGAGAGGGAGAAATATTTATATGGAGCAGGGGCCATGAAGATGATAAGTGCCCAAATGACAATTTCATATTATGTAGAATATTTATATATTAATAAAAAGGAAAAAAATAATGCAACTTCTGCAACCATCATTAATATGCATAAAGGAAAAGAAGGCCAAATATATCATTTGCCTTCTGAATTTGTATAAAAAAGTTTCGTGGCACTTTTTATTTTTAAAAGGACGATGTATTCTCTTGAAATTACAAAATTGCTTTAATTTCACATCTCTTTAGACATACGAGAACGCGAGCATTTAAGACACGCTGAAATATCAAGAAAAGTGATGATGTGTCAAGAATACACAATAGAAAAGAAGACTTTGTTTTTCATTTTTAATTTTTTTATTTACTAATATTTATATTTATTATTATCTTACTTCTAGTGGGCCTACAAACAATATAATTCCTTCATTTCAATTTTAACGCCAGAGATTCCTCTTTCTTCATTATTTGTTTGCCTCTCCACTTCCAAAAATGGCTTTCTCTCTCTCCCTCTCTCTAACAAATTAAGTCTCTCTCTCTCAAATTTCAAACAAAAAATCATATAATTTATCCTTCCAATTCTATGATTTTCACCTTGCGTTGCTTATGCATTTTTTTTACCACAATCTGGATGTTCTTCTTTAAAATTAAAATCAAGAAATTTGAGTTTTGAAAAAGCAATTTGATACACACTTTTATTTTAGGGTTAGGGATCATAGTAAGGTTATGCATATATCAAGTTTTTATCTGATTGTTATTTCTTTTATAAATGATCTCATATCAAGTGTGTTGATGAAAATAAAGAAGTAAATATATTTTGATGAAAATAAAGAAAATATGTTTTGATAAAAATAAAAAAGTTCTCAGAACTTGAATCTGCAGGAAAAGAAGAAAATGATAGAGAATAGTTAAAATTACAATATTCTTTTAATTAATTTAATAATAAATATAATTTTCAGACTATGAATGAGTTTGATATATGAGTTTGTTGTTTTTCAAATCTGTAAATTGTTGTTCTTTCTCCATATTTTGTTCATGTTTGATTCGTTGTCGAAATTGCTAGGTTGTTGCTTGAGTTATTCAATGTTTTAAATCTAAACAGATGATTGTTGCTTGAGATTCACAAATCCAACGTCTTTGCATATTTTCAAATCCAGAGAGAAGAAATAGAATGAGAGAGAAAAAGGTAAGATTTAATGGTATCTTAATTATTTTAATAATAAAAATATTTTTTAATGACTTAAAATGACAACTAAGGAAACTTAATAGAGATCCACGCATGGAAATAGTTTGCATGTATAAGAGAGAGTAAACAGAGAACCTGAGTTAAAAGAATCGATTTAGAAGGCTTAACAGGTGTCCTCAATTTCCAAGAGCCAATCTTTATTTCCAAGCACAACAACTCGAATTCAACAACTTTTCAAATTTCAATTAAGGATAATCAAATTCACATATATCCCTCTTAAAATAATCAATACAGGGATTAAATCATTAAGCTAGATCACAAATAACATGAATTATATTTGAATAATAAAAAAAGAAGATAAACTCAGGTATGTCTTCAAAAAACGGAAAAACAAATTTCCTTATATTGCATTTGAACAGAGATTAGTAGTTAGAATAATTACTAAATAATTGCAAGAACAAGGTTATATGCCTCGTCTTCTAGATCTAAAAAAGCAAGATAATTAGAATGTGACTAAACTTTACAATTTTCTATTTATAGTTAGATTAAACTTCTTATTAGAATTTATTTAAATAAAAAATTAACATAACTAATCAAAATTAGATATGGTAAGAATATAATATTTTTAAGAATTTTATTTTATTATTTGAAAAAACAAAAGGTAACATATTTTGATTGGTTATATCAATTTTCTATTTAAATCTAAATTCTATTAGATAAAATAGAAAATTATTTTTATATACTAAATAAGGTATATGTTAAATATTTTAAAAATATAAGATTTAATTTTGATAAAATAAAAAATAATATAATATAATGTTTAAAATATAGATTTATTTTGATAAAATAAAAAATAATATAAATATATTAAATCTATATTAAGAATATAAATTTCAATTTGATAAATAAAAATTTATATTTTATATTAAATATGGTAAAATATGAGAATTCAATTTCTTGTTAATATTTAATTGAAATATATAATTAAACAAAATTAATTGTTAGACAAAAAAAATTTGGTAAAAATAATTACGTTTACTAGATAAAAAATAAAATAAAAGGGTATTTCAAATATATTAATATAAGGAATCTAAGTGCAATTAATAAAATATTAATATATTGTGAGGAGTGGAAAGTTTTGAGTTTATATTATAATTGATTTATTAGGAATTATATTATAAAATAATTAATTGTATATTTGATAGTGGTATTTTTATAGTAATTTTTATTTAATTTTTATTAAGATTTTTAGTACTTTTTATTTATTTAAATTAGTACTTTTTATTTATTTAAATTAGTTTTTCTTTAATATCATTATGTTTTTATTTAAAAGCTTCCTTGAAACACAACTCACTTGATCTTGAGAAAATTGTAGGATTTTGCAAAGAAAAGGACAAAAACGAGGCAAAAAGTATTTTAGCACGACCGGCCCGTGCTAATCAGCACGCCCGTGCTAAGAACCAAGGAAAAACAAGCAAAGAGTCAGGCTCTAGCACACTTAGCCCGTGCTGAGCCGCACACCCGTGCCAGAAGGGAAGATGCACACCCTGATCGTGCCAATGTGCACGCCCGTGCTACAATTGCACTCAAACTTCCAGAGCCTAGCACGCCCAGCCCGTGCTATGGCGCACGGCCGTGCCAGAAGACCCTTCTCAAGCGTGCTAGACAGCACGGCCCGTGCTGAGTTCTCCAGACTTCCAGAGCCTTGCACGCCCAGACCGTGCCATTCAGCTCGCCCGTGCCAAAAGTTGATCCTAATCAAGATTTCCAACCAATTCCTACCATTTTCACAGCTCACTTTGGTTTCACAGCTCACTTTGGATACTTTCTTCACATGCCAGTCAAGCTTTTACATATGCACATGGAAAGCCATAATTGAGAGAAATTTATGGCTTGATTTAGAACTTTTACACCACACAAAGTTCAACTTTATTCATTAAACCATGTGGTCTTGTCTCTTAAGAAGTCTATATAAAGAGGAGAAGAAGCCATTCCAAGCATACCATTCCATCCCAGATATCTCTTCTCCCATCTCTCATATCTTATAGCTTTGTATATAGTTTCATTTTCTTTAGAAGTTAAGTATTCAAGAATTGTGCAAAGGTTCAAGGAAGCCATCTAAGCCAATTGTCCCTAGTTCTTATTTCTAAACTCTTAATCTTTTTTATTTCTTTCATTATTCTTATTGATTATGAAATACTTATCAAGCATTATTGAGTTTTATTTAAGTGCCATGTCTGACTAAACTCTTATACTAGGGGGTTGATGTAGCTTAATCTCTTTTCGCAATTTATGCTATTAGATTTATTTTTCACTATTCCAAGTTATGATTTATTATAAACTTGAATGCTTCCAGGCAGAGGTTTCCCCCTGGATTGATTTATTTTAATATCACTATCGGAAGAAGGATCTTTGATAAGAAAATGTTAATAAAACATAAATCACATGAGAATAACAACTTGATGCGGAAGCTATATGGTTTGACTCATGGGGGTTTTCATGAATTAACAACCTTAATTTATGGATTCATAAACAAATTACAAAACCTAATGATTTAATTTATATTTGGTTGCACTATTGGAAGATAGGTAATTAAATGGAATTAAATAGCTAGCAATACATCGGAAGAGCTTGTTAGGGAATTAAGAGTTGTTTTCCCTCCTACTTGAATAATTAAATTGATTAATGAACTAATGAAATAAATTGGATAGAATTAAGTGAAATCAAAACTCCTAGTAGTTTCAATTCCTTGACTTTTTTAATCAAATTTTGCTTGCTTAACTTTTGTTTATTTATTCATTAAATTTACATTTGTGAATCAATTCTCTCAATTATTGTTTAAATAATAACAAGATAACACAATTTTGTTACTTGTGGCGAACGATACTTCACTCATCATATATTACTTGTGGCGATTTCGTACACTTGCGAAAATAGCTGTCAAGTTTTTGGCGCCGTTGCTGGGGATTGGCCTTACCAATATCAATACGAATTATCCTGTTATTATATTAATTTAGACATTTTGTTTTTATTTGCATACTCAAAATGATTTGTTTATTTTAATTATTTGTAGTTTATTATTTCTTTGTTTTTTATTGATTTTTACTTCATTTATTTTCTTGCAAAAATATTTTGAGAATGTTCATCAACAAGTAGTCGCAATTTTATTTCAAACAACAATTTAGAGCCATTTATGCAGTTTTGGGCAAGATTTAATGGAATTGTTGGGAGAGATTTCTTGTCAAATAATTTTACAAACAAATATCTCACTTACAATATTCTATTGTGGATTAGATGAAGAAACTAGAAGTAAAGTTGGATAGATAATGGATTTTCTGCAACTAGTATTCACCTTCTGGAAAGCAATTATGAAAATGTACTTTACATGTTAAAGATATGGCAGATTTTGACTACCGTTGTCATTGGGATCCTTCACTGCAGGGTTGGATTCACCAATACCCTCCAAATTTTGAGTATGAAGAAGAGGAGCAAAAGAATTCAGAGGATTTGATTGCTGCCCTTACTAAATCTCATATGGAATTTAAGAATGAAACTCGTGAGAGTTTTAAGACCCAACAAACGGCAATAAAGAATTTGGAAGTACAAGCAGTAGAATTGATAACCATGGCATTGATAACCATGGCCAATTATGGATATCGAGATGAGGAGTGGAATTCTGAGGAAACTTCATGGGAAAATTGCATTTATTTAGAAGAAGTAAGGCTACATGGGAAGTAAATGCAACCCTTTGAAGACCGGTCCTTTGAAGACGGATTAAATCTCAATTTCTTGTTTCCAGATATGATTATTAATGAACATGAAAAATGTGAGGTACAACTGGAGGGGACATTCGATGAGAGTTTAAATTAAAATAAGCAGAAAGCAAAATTGGTGGATGAAGAAATAATTGAGACTATTGATTTGAGCTCTTCAATGGTCTTTATATATACACCACCGGAAGATTCTTTCTTTCCAATAATACCACCTTTAATAAATTGTGTTCTCCATGATCTAATACAGGTTTTTCCCCAAGTTCATCATTCAAAGCGAGATGTTGTCGAAAAGACGAGCATAAATTTTCTCAAACTAGCCAATCTTGAGGGCATTTTCAACCAAGACCCATGTGTGATACTACATGATACATACTAAGACCCATGTGTGATACTACATGATACATACTATGGGCGAATGTCGTTATTTGATAAACTTCTCAAAAGTCGAGTTTAAAGACTTTAAACAAAATGCTTATGGGAGACAACCCATTTTCATTTCAATTTTATTGTTTGTTTGTTTTATTTAATTTTTCAGGAATAATAAGAAGACCAATAGGCAGCACGCCCTGGCCGTGCCAATTGGCACAGCCGTGCTTCAAGGAGAAGATTGAAATTTAAGAGATAGAAGCTAGCACACTCCAGTCGTGCTACCGTGCTACGTAGCATGCCCTAGCCGTGCCACACTGCACACTCATGCGAGGGTCAGGCAAAACTTTCAGAAGTGCACGCCTTGACCGTGCCATCCAGCACGCCCATACAGCTAATGCACTAGACTTCTAGAAGAGCGCACGCCCTAGCTGTGCTGCTCCGCACGCCCCTGCCATTAAAGCATTGGAGTTCCAGAGGCGAGCACACCCTCGACCGTGCTAATCCGCACACCCGTGCCAGGTAAGTCATATTTTTCCCTGCAGGAAAGACGCGGGCATGCCCTCGACCATGCCATATATCACACCCGTGCCCGCTATCACCTGGACTTCCAGAGGCGAGCACACCCTCGACCGTGCCATACAGCATGTCCGTGCCCATTATCATTTAGAGAGACAGAGGTGCGCACGCCCTGACTGTGCCAGGACGCACGGTCATGCCACGATCAGACTGATGCATTAAAATGCACCCTATTTAAATGGGACACCCTAATTCTATTCATTCTCAACCTGCATGCCCTAGCTGCCATCCTCTTTTCTCTTATTTTCTCTCAAGCCAACACATCAAAACACCCATTTTTCTTCAATCTCTTCATCACCATGCCTCGAAGATACAAACGCAGCAGGCCCGCTTCATCTGTAGCAACTGGACAACACTCCACAAGATCATCCACTGCCTCTCCACTATTTGAAGGTCCACCTCTTCCTCCATTTGAGATGGGCTCCTCAGAGCAACAAGAAAGGTATAATAAACTCTCTTCACGCCCTATTTTACCAAACAGATTTATAGATGAGAATGCATTATCACAAGTTGAGCTTAGGGATGCTGTGATAGAGCCACTTAGGCGTGTGGGGTGGGGACAATTTATTGAGATGAAAGACTTGGTGTATGCTCCTTTAACCTTAGAATTTTTATGCTCATATTCCTCACTTATTCGATTTCCAGTTGGAGCTTATCCTAATAAGATTAAATTCAGATTAGTTGGCAGAAATTTTGACCTTTCAGTGAATGAAGTTAGTCACATTTTTGGTTTTCCCACTGAAAATGCGATTAACCAAGTACCTACGAACTATATGGATGGCACTAGATGGTCTAGATTAACTAGAGAAGATCAATATAATCTTAGGTTTTCCAAAGCATCTAAATTGAAAAATCCTGCTTTGCGTTACATTCACAAATTTCTAGTCAATACTATCTTTGGGAGAAGTGAAAGTGACGGGGTATTGGGACGAAATGAATTATATTTTCTATGGGCTATCGATCAAGGGATTTTGTTGAATGTGGGTTATTGGCTATGCCAAAAATGGGCTAGAGTAGCAAGAGCGGATAAATGATCGGTTGTTTTGTCACACGCATTGCTACTTATTTGAGGGTGTGGAATCCTGCTAGGCCAATTTATGATAGTATTGGAGGGGGAAGAGGGACCGGTGTGGAATCCTGCTAGGCCAATTTATGATAGTATTGGAGGGGGAAGAGGGACCCGGTTAGATCTAGATGTGATGATTCACATGAAACTAGTTGAAAAGATTGGAGACTCCTACTATTTGATGGGTGCTCGAGCAGACAGTTCTGATGATGAGGCACATCAGGATGCCGGTGGAGCTAACATAGAGGAGGATACTCCACCTCCTTTCCCTGATTTTGGTGTTTCTTCTGGTGTAGGTACTTTTGAAGCTGGACCTTCATTTCAGGGAACATCAAACATGTCCAATGATGAGGTGCTTGCCTGAATGTTGTCCCGAATGGACATGTTTGACACCCGGCTCAATGGAATGGAATCGATGATTGCTGACCGATTCCAGTCGATCAAGATCATGCAGGGCAGCCTCGACTTCCGTCTAGACACTATGCAGGGCCAATACCAAGGGATTTCTACTCAACTTCAGACTGTGCTTTAGTTGTTGCAGCCTCCTCCACCTCCACCACTAGAAGCTTGATGGACTTCGCTTTATTTTTGTTACTCTTTATTTATTTTGTTAAACATTTCACTTTGGTTTTGTTTTCATTGTTGGTTTCAGTTTATATACTTTGGAATTCCTATTAGTATTTTGCTAACATTATAGTTGGATAAACTTCACCACTCGGCACTCTTATATTGTCCATGATGGTATTTATCTCTCCACTTCTTATTCTTTTGTTGCCATATCCATCATTTCATAAGTTTGGGGAATTGCATATAGCTCATTGAGGACAATGTGCTCGATTAAGTTGGGGGAGGAAATGTTATCTAGACTATAAAATTCTTATGTTGTTTATAGTTAATGTTATTTTCTCTTATTTCCGTAAGTAAAATAAGGTTGGAATAATTGTGATCAAATTTAAACATTTATTTGAAATTCATTAACTTTGATTAAATTAATGGTTTTTGAAGTTACTTATTTTTAGCACAAAATTTAAATTTTTAACTTAACATACTCCTTTAATTTAACCATTTGTTCCTAAGATTATAAACATTAACCTTGTTAACATTTTATGATAAATAGATGTGTTTTTCATAAAGCTCATTTTGCCTTGGCACTCCTAGAACAAATTAGAATTCTCTTCAAGACAAATTTTTTGTGCTTACATTTAGAAAGAGATGATTTAGGCATTCTTTGTTAAAAACTCATATCTAGCTTAGACCACCTAAGAAAGTATGACCCTTGCAACCACTTTGAAGCCTATACCAAAAATTTTATTATTCACCTTTATTTGAACCTAGCCATTAAACCAAATTAATTCTGCAACCTAAATGTAACAATGTGTAATTGATGGATTTGATTTTTATTAAAAACATAACAATAAAAGGAGAAAACTCTATTAATACTAGCAAAAGAAACATACAATAAAAGGAGAAACTCTATTAATACTAGCAAAAGAGGAAAAACCAAAATCCCCCGCAAAAAAAAAAAAAAAAAATCGGTCCAAAAATTCAAGTTTTGGGGGAACTTTAGCAAGGAAGAATTTATCAAAAATATTATGAAGAGACCTTGCCAAAATATTACCTCTAAAATGTAAGCTAGCTCAATCTCCCTTTACAAATGCAAATGATTTTAATATAAATGAAAAATCCTAATATGAAGCATTTGTTGAATTTTTGTTTATCATATTGCCTTTTCTTCTTTAGCCAAAATTTTATCCCTAAAACCCCATTACAACCTAAATAGAGACCTTTTGATCCTTTTAACTGTATGCATTTCAATTGTGGAGAAAAGATGACTAATGTTGCTTATGGGAGTGTTACACTTATAATCTATTTAAAGGAGAAAATGATTTTTGTAAATTCATATTCTAATTATCATAAAAATTAATAAGTGTTGATGATAAAAATCTTGTTAACTTAAAATCTTGTTAACTTATGTTTAATTAAGAGAATATGTTTTATTAAAAATTGAATTTTGGCTAGAAAATGATTGACATAGGAAATACATTATTTATTCTTATGTTAATAATTTGGATATTTATTAAACTTGTGAATGATTATTCCAAACCATATTAAGCTAGAAAAATTAGTTTGTTTGCTTGAGGACAAGCAATGATTTAAGTTTGGAGAATTTTGATAGTGTTATTTTTATAGTAATTTTTATTTAATTTTTATTAAGATTTTTAGTACTTTTTATTTATTTAAATTAGTTTTTCTTTAATATCATTATGTTTTTAAGTTAAAAGCTTCCTTGAAAAACAACTCACTTGATCTTGAGAAAATTCTAGGATTTTGCAAAGAAAAGGACAAAAACGAGGCAAAAAGTATTTTCGCACGGCCGGCTCGTGTTAAGAACCAAGGAAAAACAAGCAAAGAGTCAGGCTCTAGCACACCCAGCCCGTGCTGAGCTGCACACCCTTGCCAGAAGGGAAGATGCACACCATGATCGTGCCAACACGCATGCCTGTGCTACAATTGCACTCAAACTTCCAGAGCCTAGCACGCCCAGCCCGTGCTATGGCGCACGACCGTGCCAGAAGACCGTCCTCAAGCGTGCTAGACAGTACGGCCCGTGCTGAGTTCTCCAGAATTCCAGAGCCTGGCACGCCCAGACCGTGCCATTCAGCACGCCCGTGCCAAAAGTTGATCCTAGTTAAGATTTCCAACCAATTCCTACCATTTTCACAGCTCACTTTGGATACTTTCTTCACATGCCAGTCACACTTTGGATACTTTCTTCACATGCCAGTCAAGCTTTTACATATGCACATGGAAAGCCATAATTGAGAGAAATTTATGGCTTGATTTAGAGCTTTTACACCTCACAAAGTTCGACTTTATTCATTAAACCATGTGGTCTTGTCTCTTAAGAAGTCTATATAAAGAGGAGAAGAAACCATTCCAAGCATCCCATTCCATCCCAGATATCTCTTCTCCCATCTCTCATATCTTATAGCTTTGTATATAGTTTCATTTTCTTTAGAAGTTAAGTATTCAAGGAAGCCATCTAAGCCAATTGTCCCTAGTTCTTATTTCTAAACTCTTAATCTTATTTATTTCTTTCATTATTCTTTTATTTCTTTCATTATTCTTATTGATTATGAAATACTTATCAAGCATTATTGAGTTTTATTTAAGTGCCATGTCTAACTAAACTCTTATACTAGGGACTAAACTCTTATACTAGTGGTTTTGGGACGTAAGCTTAATCTCTTTTCCAATTTTATGCTATTAGATATTTCCTTATTTCAAGTTATGAATTTATTATAAACTTTTGATGCTTCCAGGCAGAGGTTTCCCTTCTAGATTGATTTATTTCAATTACCCACTATCGGAAGAAGATTTCATTTATCACTATCGGAAGAAGGATTTTTGATATGAAAAAGTTAATGAATCACATAAGAATAATAACTTGATGCGGAAGCTATATGGTTGGACTCATGGGGGGTTTTCATGAATTAACAACTTTAATTTATGAATTCATAAACAAACTATAAAACTTAATGATTTGATTCAGATTTAATTATGCTACTGGAAGATAGGTAGTTAAGTAGAATTAAAATAGCGAACAATACATCGGAAGAGCTTGTTAGTGATTTCTAGTTGTTTTCCCTACTTGAATAATTAAATTGACTAATAAACTAATGAAATAACTTAGATAGAATTAAGTGAAATCAAAAGCCCTAGTAGTTTCAATTCCTTGATCAATTTTTGCTTACTTAATTTTTGTTTATTTTACTTATTAAGTTTACATTCTTGAATCAATTCTCTTAATTGTAGTTTAAATAATAATAGGATAACATAATTTTAGTACTTGGTATACAATTACAAAAACCCTTGTGGGGACACGATACTTCACGTTATCGTTTAAATAATAACAAGATAACACAATTTCGGTACTTGGTATACAACCCTTGTGGGAACGATACTTCACTTATCATATATTACTTGTGGCGATTTCGTACACTTGCGAAAATAGCTGTCAATATTTTCTTACTACACAATCAGTCTATTATTTTAGAATATCAATCTTATTATATTACTATTTCATTTTATACAATTACTATATATATGTTTACTTTATCTATTAAAATTTTAAAATTCACCATTATACCATTATTTGTATAGTTAGATAATTCCTTTGCTTTACCTATTAAAGGCAGGTTGAAGACTCATTAACCTTGAATACTCATTAACCTGTAGACATAATGATAATATAAAAGTGATCAATAAGGTTTCTTAATTTAGTTGAGAATTAATAACTTCTATAGAAAATTTAAACATGGTCAAAAAGTAGATGTCCTTCCAATTTTCGTTGACCATAGGTTATCAGGCGATAAGTATGATATTATATCTATCTGTGAAACCTCTAATAGTATGTTCTGATTTATAATTTAGGGTATATTGACAAATAATTTATGGCCAGCGAATATTTTCTTAATTATTATACGAATTAATGATAAGAGTCTGAGGAAGTTCACAATGTCAATTGTGAGGATATGAGCCATGAAACCTAAAAGAAGAATAACTGGCATTCGATCATTTAATACGATTTCTTAGTTATGAAGTTATAGTCAATTTCTTGATTTGTATGTGCCCCTTATATAGGAGAAAGTTAGAAGGTAGAATCCTCATCTTTTCGACGTGGGATGAATGCGATTTTCGATTTTGGAACATCATTGTTCGTATGGCTCAATTTTCAGCTTCTTTCTTGCGTATAATTTTTGCTCGTTCTAGGTTGTTTAAGTCTGATTTAGTGTATGATATATCTTTGGAAAGTTCTAGATTTATATTTTCTAATCTAACTTGAATCACTCAAAAATTACATCTGTAGCTTGAGATATAACCAACTGAATGGAGAAAGGTTATTTTTCAGTTCTTTTGATTTGCGATGGTTTATAATGATTTTGTGCTTGGATCATGGCCCCTTTTCAACTTGGATTTCAACATGCCATATCCCTTTGGAAAAATATTTTTGTCTACTTTCTTATGGTACTAATATTGTGCTTATATTCCACCAGTAGAAAGAGTTGTAACCAAAAGAATGAACAAAGGCTACCTTTGACTTCTAGGTTATCATTCAATTTCCCAAGTTGAATGATTTCAATTATTGCGGCTTGTGATTGGATCATTTTGATTAGGTCATGATATAAATAGTCAATTAATCAATTTTAACTAATTGCTTTATGATTTAGTAATAAGAATCTCTAGATTGCACATTTTTATTACAGTTTTTCTCAATGCGGAAGAGATATTGCTAGCTATAGTTGTTTAAGATGAAGTGCCTTTTCAAATTTCTTTTTTATATTTTTTATTTTTGATGTGTCATAGTCTTTTATGTAATATATTTTGAATTTAAGAACTTTCTTCTTTACTTTGCAGAGTGAATCAGTGCAAGCCTATTTTGGTTGAGATTATTGTCAAAAGTTGTTCTTGTTGTTGTAGATTTAGAGGGGAAGGATGTTAATTTGGATTTGATAAAAATTGAAGGGAGAGTTGTTAGCAAGTTAAAAGATCCTAAATTAATATATGAAATAGTATTTAAGAAGGATATGAGTCTGTAAATGAAAATTTATATTTTTGCGCTAAATCTCTTCAATAATTAAATAAATTCCGACTGATAGCTGAGCTAGCAAGAAGCGATTAGAAGATATTTTAATTTATTAGCTTAGCTGGCTGGTTGGTTGTAACTCGTGTATTTTGAGCTTGTAGTTAGTTAGTTAGTTAGAGCAGTGTAGCTAAGAGAGATATAGAGGTAGTTGTATATAAAGCAATCGATAATGGAAAGCTGGAATCATCTTTTCTAAAAATTTTTTTGCTCAATACAAATTTCAGAAGTTTTAATTCCTGATTCGATGCTTCATTGAATTTCTTAAGCTTTCATTACTTTGAATTCTTAACATATTATGGTATCAGAGCTTGATAATTGAGGAAGTACTTTGCAATCATCTTATGATTGTCTAATTCGTGAAATATTGATTACTCTTTGACCTAATTGTTGGAGATCTTAACTTTTTATCTAAATGGCTATAAGAGAAAGTGCAAACACTGAAAGAGTTCCTGCTACCGAAGCTTTAACTGAAGAAAATGGAGCATTTACAACTCATGAACACGGATAATCCAGGTTTATCACTTTTAAGCATACGTCTTAATGGCAATAATTACTTATCTTGGAATAAATCCATGGTTATAACTCTCAAAGCTAAGAATAAAATATGCTTCAACAATGGCCAATATGTTAAACATGATATTACTTCACTACGCTATGATAAATTGATTAGAGTTAATAGCATGGTCATTTATGGATATTAAACTCAATTTTAAAAGAGATAGTTGAAGTCTTCTTATACACAAGTTATGCATTAGAACTTCGAGAAAAAATTGCTAATAGATTCAGAGAAAGTGATGGTCCAATGCCATATCATATCAAACATGACATAAGCTGCTTTACTAAGGGAAATCTATCAGTTATGGTTTATTTTACTAAAATGAAGAAGTTTTAGGACGACTTAGAATGCATAAGGAAATTACCTGTGTGCATTTGTTATGCTGCTAAGGCATATCTGATTTGGAGAATAAGACAAGCTAGTTCAATTCTTTATAGGGTTAAAAGATTCTTATGACATTTAAGAATTAGATCCTTCGAATGGATCCCTTTCCAAGTGTAAGTAGACCCTATTCAATGGTGGTAAGAGTAGGAAAATAAAGAGAGACATATTATTTCTTCAATGAATCATCTGAAACATCAAATGCTTTGTTAGTACAAAGGTACTTCAAAAAAAAAAAAAAAAAAAAATCAGTTTCCCAGTGTTGATCTAGTTCTCATCGGTTTTTTATTTTACTTAAGATGAGATAGTTTGTACTTAGAATGCTAAGAAAAATTACCGTGTATGACATTTGTCTTTATATGTAGTAAGATAAATCTGTTGAGAGAATCAGACAAAGCACTCAAGTTCAATTCTGTTATAGAGGGTATAGTGTGCTTGACATTTAAGTATTTCCTTCGTGAATGTGATCCCTTTCCAAGTGTAAGGTCAGGACCTTTATTTCAATTGTTTGGGTCAAGAGTTAGGGAAATAGAGAGAACAATATATTTTTCAGATAAATTCATCTGAAACATCAATGCTATATATAAGTACAAGGTACTTTCAAAAAAAAAAAAAAAAAAAAAACATTATAATCCTAGAAATACCTGCGCTACTTTTTGAGGAAAGAAAGAAGATTAATTTTGTGAACATTATAAAAAAGATATAGGCAAGAAGAAAGTTGTTTCAGAAATAAACATGGATTACCATGATTTTAGGAGGTACCACGAGTCTTAATTTTGTCCAAAAGCAATATAAAAAAAAAAAAAAAAAAAAACATATAATCCTAGAAATACCTGAGCTACTTTTGAGAAGAAAGAAGATAGATATTGTGAACATTATAAAAGTTAGTGGCCACAGTAAAGAAAGTTGTTTCAAATACATAGTTACCAAGATTGGTACCACGAGTCTTAAGCAAAACAGAAGCAGATTCATTCACAAGCTCATGCAGTCAATCAAGTATCAGAGTCATCTATTGAGACTTAACAATAGAATCTATCGGATCCACTTTATACCTGGAATGAAAACTTGTCAAAGAGTCCAACAAGAAGTCATTAAAGCTATGAAAGAAAGTGGTCCAGTGCACCATGCTTGAAGTAATGAGGATGTTGTAAATAATTCATGTTTGAAGGTACTACACTTAATTGACATTTCAATTGCATGTCTGATAAAAAAGGTGAATGATCATTGACATTGGTGCAACTGCGCATATGATCTTTAACACCTAAATCATAGAATCACCTTATACAATACACTATACATACCCAGCTTTAGATGCAATTTAATCTCTGTTAATGCTCTTACTAAAACCGATCATATATCGGTCAATTCTTGTCTAATCATTATCTTGTGTACGATATACAGAGTAAAGAGGTATTGACCATTGATCAAGTCAAAGAAGGATTATATTACATAAATCGAAACTCTTTTATTTTCAATTCTACAAACTCTATTGCTTCTAGTTGTACTTCTTATAATGATCATAATGCATTATTGTGGCACATTAGATTTGGCCATGTTGCAAATTCTAGATTGAAACACTTATCTTTAATTGATTCTATTGATATGGGAGATTATCAATGCACCCTTTATCTTCTTACTAAATAACATAGATTGTCATTCCCTTCTAGTTCACATAATACAATTTCATCTTTTGACCTGATCCACATTGATGTATGGGGATCCTATTCTACAATATTCATTACATGTGCTATATATATGTTAGCCACATTAGATGATTACAATAGGTACACCTACGTATAGATGCTTTCATTTAAAACCGAACTTCATTATGTGCTTTTTCACTTTATCAATATGGTGAATGTTTAGTTTTGAAAGGATATTAAAAGGATGAAATCATATAGTGGTAGTGAATTTACCAAAGAGCTTGTCAGGAACTATTCAATTCTAGAGGACTTATACATCAGAGATCATGCACTTATGACCCCCTAGCAAAATAGGGTAGTAGAGCAAAAGCATAAATCCTTGGTACAAATAAGAAAAGATTTACTTTTATAAGCAAAGTTTCTAAGGAAATTTTGGCATGAAATGTTCATGACAACAACATATTTAACCAATAGAATTACTATAGAAACCATAAACTGGAAAACACCAATTGAAATGTTATACCATAAATCACCAAATATTTCATATTCGAGAGTCTTTAATTGTTTGAGTTATGCTATTAATATCAAACCATTTAAAGACAAGTTCAAACCTAGAGCCCAACCCCATATTCTCTTACGATACTCAGTTGGAATTTCTATCTAGTGGTGGACTGTGCCTTTGCAATTATTGCAAAAGTTTGACCTCAAAGGCTTATATGTTATGTAACCTTGAGACCTCATCAATCTTTAGTTCTAAGGATGTTACCTTTCATGAATCTGTTTTCCCATTCTGTTCAATCAAAACCAAAAGATACATATGCTTTCTCTTTACCCAAATGCATTGAATCATCTACTTTAGACCCTAACCCTTTATCCTTTATAGTACCATAACCCAATACATCGGGTCCAAGTGTTACAAAAAATACAATTCCTGATCTCCCTATACAACCTCATGATGATGATTCAAATCCAAATAATTCTAAAACCATCCTCTAATCTGCACCTACTCATTCATATTCTCACAGCATTTCTACATATGTTCGTGATGCATTTGTCTATGATTCTCCTCTTCATAATTCTATTAATGCAAATCCCTTTAGAAGAAGCAAACTAGAATTCAACCTAACTTGATGCAGTATTTTGTAGTTATAGTTCCTACAACTGGTCATACTTCCTCTGCACATGTCATTGAATCAGGTAACTTCACTTCTACCTTTTTAGTTTCCATTTCATTCACAGAATCTTATCTTGCATATCATGCTAAAGTAAGAAAGATTCATGAAATAACTAATTCTGGAGATCAACCAATTTTGGAGATCAAGCAATTTTTGCATCAAACATTCACCATCAAATATCTTGTTCAAGCCAAGTACTTCCTTGGCATTGAAACTGCCAGATCATCTTTAGGAATATTTCTGTCTTAGAAAAAAATCATCTTAGATATGACCTCAGATGTTGGCTTACGGGATGCAGCTCCTTTTCATTCTTCTCTTATTCAAGATATGAAGTTGACATCTGGTGTGGGATCATTACTTGATAAACCTGCACAATTCAAAAGATTAGTAGGTATGTTACTCTACCTAAGCTTAACAAGACTTGATATGACCGTTGGGGTTCAATAATTAAGTCAATTCATGCAACAACCATGTCATACTCATTTAAAAGCTATCATTCACGTACTTAAATATATCAAAGGTTGCTCATCACAAAGTTTATACTTTCCATGGGATTCCTAACTTCACTTGAAGATAATAACAACGACCAATTTTCTTATTAATTATCAAAATATAAATCGAGTTTAAAACTGCAAGCTGAATCCAAAGCATTAGGTTGCACAAAAGCATTAGGATTTTATTTTCCTCTCCCCATCACATAAAAGAATTATTAAGCATAATCCCTACCTATTCCTCTTCTGCTTCTTCTCCTCCTCCAAAAGAACATAGTCATGGAAGAAAAGTGGCTTTACAATGGTAGAAAAACCTAAAACTTATAAGTATAATGAAGTAAAGGCAAAAAGAGGGGACAAAAATGGTGAGCCTAAAAACTTTTTTTAATTGAATGATCATGAAGTTAACACTACCATTACATTGACTATGTTCAGGTATTTTTTTTTCATTTATAATATTTGGATATATGGCTTCTTTGTTTTATTGTTCATTTTCAATCACTCAGTTGTATTTAAATGGTTACTGAGCTCATTTTTTATTGGTTGCTGTGATATTTTTACTGTAGATTTAGGGAACTGGAATGGATACATTGCCTTCAGTTTTAGTCTTCTTTGACAAACAAAGCTTCATCTTCAATGCATGAGAGGTTACCCTTGAGTTGCAATTATAAATTTTTTGTTTTAGAACTTGATCTTAGCTATCCTATATTTTTAGTAGACTCGAATTTCTTGGATGGAATTCAAATGCAGTCTATCTAATTTATATGAGTGGATTTTATTCTATCCAAATGATTTTACTTGCATGAAGTGATAAATGCAAGCTACCTACTTAGTTTGAGACCATCTCTTTGTAATAAAATGATTTTTTTGAAAACTTTTTATTTAATGTCTCAGATATTAGTAATATATCTATTTAGGAATATTAACTTTTAGGCCATAGAGTATGGCCATCTTGGTTTATGACATTTTTAATAGATCTCATATGTTAAATTATGAGGTTTTCTAGTCTAATATGTTGAATAGTTCACTTTCGACCTCATAGTTGTGGCGACCTAAGGCCACTGTGCACCCTAGGCGAATCCCACATCGGTTAAGTGCAGGGTGTAAGTAATGTACATAAGTATGGATGGACCAACGACTAATATAAGGCCTTTTGGGGGCAACGGTGTAAGGAGGGATCGAGCCTACCTTAGCTCCCAGGAATAAAAATCGTGCGGGCCGAAGGCCAAAGCGGACAATATCATGCCAGGCCAGTCCGTTACAGTTTGGTATCAGAGCCCAAGCCTTGCTCCTCTGACCGGTGGTGGGGCAAACCTCAGCGAGGACGTTGAGTCCCCAAAGGGGGGGGGGGACACGGTAGGTGGGGAGAAACCTTGGCAGAGGACGTTGGTCCCAAGGGGGGGGTGACTGCCCCAAAGGGGGGGGGGGTGACTGTGGCGACCTAAGGCTACTGTGCACCCTAGGCGAATCCCACATCGGTTAAGTGCAGGGTGTAAGTAATGTACATAAGTATGGACGGACCAACGACTGGTATGAGGACTTTTGGGGGCAAAGGTGTAAGGAGGGATTGGGCCTACCTTAGCTCCCAGGATCAAAACCGTGCGGGCCGAAGGCCCAAAGCGGACAATATCATGCCAGGCCAGTCCGTTACAATAATCATCTTGGCTTAGGCAAATTCAATGCTCCAAATGTGATGGCTCCCCTAAAATTCATTGAAAAGTTACTGTTAGAGATTTTAGAGATTGTGGATGTTGCCCAACATATCAGCAAATTTTAGCACAATTATGGAGAAATGAAAAAATGTGCAACTATTGTGCAAGATAATACAACTATATTTGAAAAGCAATTGTTGGATGGAAATTCTCTCCCTTTTTTCTAGAAAATATGTAAAGTGATGACCTGAAAATTATTCTGTTGGGCACTGGTTCATCCGGGCCTTTTAAATATCGAAATGTTAGTTCCATCTATATTAATATTTTCTCTAAAGGATGTTTTCTCTTTGATTGTGGGGAACAAACTTTAGCACAATTGAGAAGAAGGTAAAACTATTACATACCACACATTACACTTATTGTAATAGGTACTATATTCTATTTACAAAATGGCTAGTATACCTTGATAGATATGGCAAAGAGGGTAATGCTGTAAAAAATCTAAGATGCATATATCCATGTTGACCATCAAACAAGTATAGTAGGAGTACTTGCTTTATGGTGTGATTTATTAAAGGAAGTGGCCCATTAGTGGTTACTTATCATAGGGCCAAGATAGCTTCAACATTTTCTAGATGCATATCAAAGACTTGAATATCTAGATGTGGAGTTCCTCAATTACAAAAACACTATAGTTGCTTCATAGAATGCTTTAAAAGGTGATATTGAATCAAATCGGGGCCAATTTGTTTTAGGAAGTCCAACAAGTCCTGGAGATATTAAAAAAAAAAGAGTATACATTTGACTTCATTTGCTAACGAAAGCTTTCTACAAACCTATTCATAGACAATGAAACTTAGTATTCCAATTGAAAATGAAGTATCTCCATTACTAAAGAGATTGAAAGAAGTTATTCAGGAAGCAAGGCTTGAGAGATTGATTGTTTTTCTTGTTGTGCATTATCCGGAGTCATATGGTATTTTACTAAGAGCAGTAGAGAGAATCAACACTGTCAAAGAGATAATACTAGGGTAAAAGGTTGTGTGTGCTCTTTTAACACTATTCCATGCTTGAAATCGATATAAGCTTCTCGTGAAGCGATAATTTTCATACATGAGGCAAGTATTCCTTAACCCCATAATTTACAAATATTTCAAGTCAATGTAGTAAAATCTATATTTGTATGTCATTTCATTTCTTATTTTCTTATCAAAATTGTAATTGTAAGTTCATGATTTGCAGGCAACTTTTGAGGAATGCATAATGGGAAATGCTATAGCAAAAAACCATAACACAACCAAGAAAGCCATAAAAGTGGGTGATTCTACTGATGCACATTATGCATTCTAACCCACTTCAACCAAAGTTACCCAAAAATTTCTGGTTAGATGAGATAAACTTGAAGAAAACATGCATAACTTTTGATCTTATGAATATCAACATTGCTAATCCCTAACATTCTCCCATACCTAAAATTGCTTTTTAGAAGGGACATGATAATTGAAAAAATCAGATGATGTTATTGATGCAAATTCATAATGGAAAACTTTGGTCTTATTTCGTCAAAATAAAAAGCCTATAGTTTTTAAAACAAAGTCAAGACAACCATCCTTTAAGAACACCACAAGTAAACCCATACATAATGATATCATATTAGTATAATCACAAAATTTGATGTGTCATCTTTTGTTGGTCATTGCAGCCTACATCTAAAATAAAAATAAAGACATTTGACAAAAGAAACCAAAAATCACAAGAATCAGCAAACTAAACTCCATGTGCCTTATTGTCGAGTCTAGTGTCTGTCTACCTCAACCTACAAGTCCACTTCTCCTATTAAAATCCTTAAAGATCTGTAAAAAGCTAGTCCAAATTAGCATTTAAACTTCTTTAATTGCAATGGTGCTCGGACAGCATCACACAATTAATTGCTTTAGTTTTATGGATTAAATATGCAGACTTTGTTTATAATATTTTTATACATTTCGGGCATCTTTAAAGAAATCAATGTATACTAAAAATCTACTTAAGTGACATTACTAATATGAATAGCAATAAAAGATCATATCAACCCACAAATAAGCACATGTGCTCATTGCATAGTAATATCACAAGAAGTCAAGTGAAGTTACCATGGCATTATATAACACTTTACATATTGACCAAAGGTATATGCTTTAATTCACAAAGGTTCAATTTTTTTTCAGTCACATACTCATTTTATCTCAAGCAATATAGAATTTGAAATTAAACTTATAAATCCTTTAATTATCATGTAGTTTAAAGAATTATTATTTGAGAATCATTCAAGAATTACATTTATACATTTAGAACATATTTCAAATCACATTATGTATGATCACTGTAATCACAAATTCAACATTGTTGCGTCTCTTTTGAGTACCCGCAAGTATACGGATCGCAACGTAGTAATAAAAAGATCGATCCCACGAGGAACGGGTTATGTCCACTTTACTACTCTACTTATCCTTAAACACTTATGTTCACAGCAATACATATATTTGAAATGATTAACTATAATCCTATTTAAACTTTTTAACTAAATTACTACTTAATTCTTAGATAAAAGATATATGTGAATAGTAGAAGAATTGATCTTGCATTAGATTTCTTTTCTATAGCCAAAAGCGTGTAACATGCCAATAAACGATTCTTTAATCACATGTGGTCAAGTATAATTAACCTCTCGGTTGCAGAATTACTCTTTTTATATATGTATCTCTACATACAACAATACTTACGTTTTGTGTCAATTATTAAACCTAGATCTTATTCTTTGATTATTTCAATAAGTTAGACTTAATTTTGACAAACTAAGTTAAAGATTCACATGCAAATCCAACTAAATTAATTCTATCTCTTTGATCCTTACTAAATTATTTCTTTCTGAGAATATAATTAAGTAAGCTTGATTAAACAAAGATCAAAAGATAACTTAAAAACAAACTTTCATTGAATGAAACCAAATAATATTGTCGCTTTGCATAGAAAATTATGAAGCACAACATGCAAAAAGTCTATAAAACAAGAGAAAGATAGAAGTAATCAAACTCAAGCCTCTTGGAGGGCGTCACACCTCGAGTGACTCTCGTCTTTATTTCTAGTAGCTACTTTATTATTTTCTAACTGCTATTACACATTTGCCTTACTGCATAACTGCTATTACATAATGGCATATTGCTTCCTCTGACATGCTGGCCTCTTTTCATTCTTGATTTGGACTTAATTTATACGAAGAGGGAAGATGATGGCGTTATGAAGGTTGGTTTTATAAAAGGTGCTTCAGTGAACTTCGTCTTGGGACAGAGTTCCCGACCTATGCATGGGTTTTCTATTCAGTATATGTCTCGGGACACATCGCCCTAAAGGTCTTCGCGGACTTCTGCTCCAAATGCTATTGCCTCTCAAGGTGTTTTCGCGCTCTTTAAGTCGGCGTCGCCGCATTTCGTTTCTGCCTCTCAAAAGTATTTTCGGCGCCTCGCGGCAGTTCGCGCTCGCTTTGGCTTATTCTGGGTGTTCTTTTCGCGCTTTTTGACTTCTTCTGGTGCTCGCGATTTTGGGCGTGTTCTTAGTTGGACGTGCTTCGCGGGCGCGAGGGCTGGATCAAGGCATTTTTCCATTTTTTCAATTGTGTTTTGGCCCTATTTTTGCTACAAAACAAATCTTTGCTCCACTGTGTTCCTGAAAATTACTTTGAAAAACAACCCGAACAACTTACGTAAAATATATAAAAACTTTTATGCATTTTATATGAAATAACATAACAAAAATTGCCCGCTTTACGAGGCTATCCAATTACCCCCACATTAGCTCTTTGCTTGCTCCCTAGCAAATATTCATCCTTCTTTTTGACCTTCATGTTGTCAATTGTTTGTTTTTATTCGGTGATTTAGATTTTCTTAAGTAATCTTACAAAACAAAGAGATTGAATATTAGAACTAAGTAGTATAAATGCATTATTGACTGTAAATTTGTCAATTATAGTCAAACAAAAAAAATCTAAAGTATAGAACATTCTAGTCATTTTAAGATATGAGATAGGCAATCTCTTTCTTAGAATCAAATAGGAAGTGATTAAGATTCATAACAGTATTTTTTCTCATCTCAAGGCATTTTCAGGTATCTTTTTTTTTTTTTTTTTTTTTTTTTATTTTTTTATTCATTAAGTGGTTGCATTTTATGCTCCGATAACCATTTATTTTCTTTATATATTTTTTTCTTTTCTTTTGTGTTGGCTTTTATGCTCCATACACATTTTTTTTTATTCATTTTCAAGATATGTGGAATGTAAATGGTAAGTGGTTGCATTTTATGCTTCATACCACTTCACTTTTGAATGATTTTCGTTGTCCCGCTCTATCGTATATTTTTTTCTCTCATGAATACCTTTTCATCCTTTATTGACTTGAACATACAAGTATTTATTCCTTTTCTTCCTATTCTTCATTTAAGTTAGGATTCAAGCTTCTCTAAAATAAAAGATAATGTCTAGATAGTCTAACTAAAGATTAAAATATTGCTATTTTTGAAAAATTTCACATATGTCATATGTAATATATTAATTTACTAAGTTCAAATAAGCATTTAAATCTCTTGTAATCAATGGTATTTATTATTCAAAGACTTTTATTTCAACAAGCAAGTACAGAACAAATCAAATGTAGAGTCAAAACATCAGAACTGAAGGCACAAGAAGTTGACTTTTCTTTATTGTTTCAAAAAATCTTTTTTTTTATATGAAAAGGAATGAAATGAAATTGAAATCTTGTTAGGTCTCCCCTCCACACTTAAAAGCACATGTCCTGATTGTGGGAGGGATAATGCATATAACACACAAATGCAATGCATTAAACACAATTGGAAAAATAAAATGAAAAGCAAAATTAAGGACCAGAAAACACTTATGACCTCCGGAAACCTGGAGGTGGACGAGTGACAATATCGATGTTGTTTCTGAAAATATATTCATCACGTCCATGCCATACTCGGTTTTGGTTTTTCTGGCATCGTTTGCAATAGTTGTCTTGTCAAAAACCTATGACTATAAATCTCCTGGATATTAGCTATAATTGCTTCCACTTTAACCTACAACTGCTTCCATCCAGTGATTCTTATCACTCCTCTTCATCGCTTAGGAGAAGATGTTACCAGTGTCTTGCCTCTCCTTGGTCTTTGTTCATGCGCACAAAAGGTTCCTTCATTTCTATTACCTTGCCCGACTCGTCTTTCTCATGACTTCCAGCGATAAACCACTATGTTGCTGGTTTTCACTTCATCGACTAGTTCATTTTTCTTGAAGAGAGCACCATCCATATACCCGCGAAATGTGAAGCCAAATCTCTTTTTGCTGGAGCAAAAGAAGAAGAACCTTCTTTGTTTTTGCTGGCCTCGTGTTTGAACGGCATAATGAGTTTATGTGATGGAGGATTATTATTTGAAAGCAAAAATGGGTTTGTGGTGGAGTATATTGCACTGGCAGAGTTGGGGATTTTGAAAGAGGAATAGAAACTCTTATATAGATTTTTTTTTTTTTTTTTTTTTTTTTTAGGGAAGGATAGGGTTGATAGGTAATAGGAAGTGAAGAGAAGAGGTTGATTTGCTGTGGGAAAGGGTGTTTCTTGCAGTTTTTTGCAGGTTTGAATACCTTTGGAAGGAGAAGGTTTGAATTTGAATATCGGAAAAGGCAGTTGTGACTTCTGACCAGTTGGACAGTCGTGCCTGCAATTTCCTTTGTCGCGAGGGTCTTAAATTCGCATCTCAGCGAATGGGCTTTCTCCAACCTTCTGACTTTTCTGTTCACCCGATTTCGCATTCTGTGCTTGTATTGTCGCGATCGGCGAATTATGGTATCCAAAGTTTCCTTCCTTGTGACAAAATCGCGCTCGCTTACTTTCATGTATCGCGACTCGCGAATGTTGATCGCAACCTTCTGTCTGTTTTTCAAGAAAATTGCGCCAGTGCTTTGCTGAATTTGCGCTGCGCGTCAATCTGTTTCTGTGGACGGTAAATTTACTACAACTGAACAAAATATTAGTCTTTTTCAAAGTAAATGCTTTGGCTTTTAATCAAAGCAAAATATTCAAAACCGATAAAGCCTTAGGAAGAAATTAAAAATAAAAACTAACTTAGAAGTAAACGATATATAAATATATATATATAAATATTATTATATATATATATATTAATTGTATTTTGTAAATAAAAATGCTGTTAAATCATTACATAAGAATTTTCGGTTAATGACAAACACCGTTCCGACCCAACGGCGCCAAAAACTTGTTGTGTCTCTTTTGAGTACCGCGCAAAGTTACGGACGCAAACGCTAGTAATAAAAGATCGATCCCACGAGGAACGGGTTATTGTAACCCCTTCCCCAAAAGCACATAGGGCATGTGATGCATATGTATGAATGAGAGAATACACGTACATGTGTGTGATCGCCACCTTGTTCTTGTTTAATTATTTTAGGGTAAACTAGGAAAAAACCCTGAATGACTTCAATTTTAATTAACCTAGTTACTAGATTAATTATCCCAATGTGTAAAGCATGGTATGCAAACCCGAGATGGATCCCGAGACTATGTCATGCTGATAAACTAACCGATGAATGAATGTTTTGCAAGGTAAATGAGGGATTAATGAAATGTTTGAGTGATTTTGGTGATTTCGACTTGCCGCCCGGGGTGAAATCCCGGACGTGCCTACGTACTTCCGTTTGAATGGAAAATCAAAGTCAACGTAGTTCGATAGGCCTCTTTTAGAGGGCTTTGAATTATGGCATGAGTGTGTATGCTTTTGCATGATTTTGTGTGTAGCTTTGTGCATGATTTTTGTATGCTATTGTGCATTTTTGTGTGTATGCTTTGTGGTGGATTTACTGGCTATGCTTTGTTGCATTTTGTTTAGGCATTTTTGCCAAAAATGTTGATTTTAATGGCTTTAGCCAAAATGATTGGATTTAGGCAATTAGTTTGCCAAATGTTTTGATCTTTAGGGCGAGTTTTGCCAAAAGGAGTTGATTTTTAGGCCTTTGGCCAAAAAGATTTGATTAATTTAAAGCGATTTGCGCAAAAATGGTTTGATTTTAAGGGCCTTTGCCAAAATGTGCTTGTTTAGGGCAATTAGTGCCAAAAATGTGCGATTTAGGCGATTTGGCGCACAATGATTGATTTGTAAGCCTTTGGCCCAAAATTTGTTGTTTTAGGCATTAGTTTGCCAAAAATTGTGCGGATTTAGGCCTTTAATGCCACGATTATCGATTATCGGGCGTTTCATTGATTAAACTGTAGGCAATTTGTTGCCAAAACGCGATTGATTAAGGCTTTTAGCCACAATTATTGATTAATTGGACCTTTAGGCGAAGTGTTCGAAACAAAGGCAATCACACCGTAGTTATTGATTAACTAGGCATTTTGACCAATATTGTCGGATTTAAACTTTTAATACCACGATTATTAATTAACCGGGCATTTAAGTTTAATCGTTATTTAATCGAGACAGTTTTATTTGCAGAAAATAATGACGTGGATGCATTTATGCAATTGTAGAATTATTAGGAGTAGAAGAGAAATATGCATGAAGTGCTAAAATTAAATAGGCAGAGTTTTGTCCTGATTTAATCGACGACCGCTTCTTAACTCCAGATTAAGCTCCCGCTTAGGACAATTATTAATTAATTTAAGTTTGTTTAATTTTATGTTCCAAATATCACAATAAAAATGCAATAAAAATTAAATTAAATGCAAAAGCGGTAAAGAAAACGCAGGAGCGTGAGAGGGGGAGAAGGATCGTCGTCAACACAGACAGGGGTGCCCAAATTTGGGACTGAAAAATGGCCTATATAGGCATTTTATTTAATTTTAGTGGTCAAATATCATAATAAAAATGCAATAAAAATTAAATTAAAATGCGAAAAGCGGTAAAGAAGGATGCAAAGAGCGTGAGAGAGAGAAGGTTTCGTCTATCAAAACAGACAGGAGTGCCAAAGCTGGGCGGCAGGTGTCGCCCAGAGGGGTGGGGGGCCAGGCCCCGCCCGCGCGGGGTGACAGGCCCCGCGCGCGCTGGGCGGCAGGCCTTGCCCAGGAAGTTACTATAGAAAAGTCAAATTTACTGTAGCAATGTCAAAATTTGAGTATTCACACCATGCACGTTTTCTCTATCAGATTGTACTTCTCCTCTATAGGCAGTAGTTTCTTGCTAATGTAGTAGATTGCCTTTTCTACTCCAGCGGCGCTGGGGCTCTCAGCACGGGCCGTGCGGTTCCGCATGGCCTGGTGGAGTTCCAGGGCACGGGCGTGCACTCTTCTGGAAGTCTGGAAGTTGTGTAGCACGGGCGTGCTTCAGCTGCACGGGCCAAGCTTCTATCTCCAGTGCGCGCACGGACGTGTTCTTTGGCACGGCTTGGGGCGTGCGAGCTCGTCGGCCGGGCGCGCCGTGGCCGGTGTGGGACACCGTGCCCTCGCTACCAGGGCTTTTTTGCGGATTCCGGAACCGTCCGAAAATTATTCCGGGACCTGTCGCGGTCCCTCCGCGATATTCCGGGACGTTTTAAGTACCATATTGGACATATTTTCGGTGGAACTTCCGGAAATAGGCTCCGGGTCCGGCCGGACTGTTTGCAAGTCCGGGAAACAAGGCTGGTTCGAGCCATCAAAATATTGGGTATTCACATGTTATGTCCACTTTACCTACGTTATCCTTTAAACACATTTATGTTCACAGCAATAATATTGAAATGATTAAACTATCAATTCTATTAAAACTTTTTAACTAAATATACTAACTTAATTCTATAGTAAGATATAGTAGATTACTTAGAAGAATTGATATTGCATTAGATTTTCTTTTTCTATAGCAAAGCGGTAACATGCAGTAAACGATTCTGCTATCACATTGGTCAAGTTAATTCAACCTCTCGGTGCAGATTACCTCTTTTTTATTTATAGTATCTCTTACATACACAATTACCTTACTTTGCAAATATTAACCTAGATTCTTATTTTTGATTTATTTCAAATAAGTTAAGACTTAACTATTGACAAACTAAGTAAAGATTCACATTGCAAACCCAACTAAATGAATTCTATCTCTTTTTTGATCTTACCAAATTATTTCTTTCTGAGAATTTAATTAAGTAAGCTTGATATAACAAAGACAAAAGATAACCTTAAAGAACTTTATGAATGAACCCCGATTTAACGTTGGTTGCTTTGCATTGAAGAAAAATTATGAAGCAGAACATGCAAAAGTCTTTTCATAAAACAAGAGAAAGATAGAAGTATCAAACTCAAGCCTCTTGGAGGGCGTCACACTTGGAGGGCGTCACCCCTCGAGGAACTCCTGGATGTTCTTTGCACGAACAATAATAAGTGACTCTCGTCATCTTATTTCTAAGTACTACCTTATTATTTTCTACTGTATTATAATACTACATTTTGCCTATTACATGAGGCATATTATATATTGCATATTGCATATATGGCCTATGGCCTATGGCCTCTGACATATGGCCTCTCTGGCATATGGCCTCTCTGGCATCCGCCCCCTTTCATCTTGATTTGGACTTTAATTTATAGAAGAGGAAGATGATGGCAGTTATGAAGGTGGTTGGCTGGCCAAAAGGTGCTTCAGGTGACTTCTCTATTTTCTAGTGAAAGGTGGCGTTATGTTTCTCTGAAACACGGGACTCGCCCGCCTCGCGCTTGTAAAGGTCGCGCTCGCGATTCTGCTCACAAATGCTGTCTGCCTCTCAAAGGTGGATTTCGCGGGCTCGGGCCGGCAGGGGAATTTTTTTTTGGGGGAAAAAGTTCGCGCTCGAAGCATTTCGCTAGCAAAAACCCTTCTGCTCTCAAAAGTGATTTTCGCGGCTCGCGCAGATGGAAGGCGCGCTCGGACGACTTGCTTTTCTGCGGTGTAGGTTGTGCGCCGCGACTTCTCTGGTGCGCGATTTTTAGGCGTGTATCTTGTTGCCGACGTGCTTCGCGGCGCGAGGCTGGATCAAGCGATTTCTATCCATGTTTCTCAACTTGTTGTGGCCCTATTTTGTTTACAAAACAAATCTTTTGCTCCAACTGTGTTCCTGAAAATTTTCCTGAAAATTACTTTGAAACAAAACAACCCGAACAAACGTAAAATATATAAAAACATCATGCATTCATGCAATTTTATATGAAAATAACATAACAAAATTGCCCGCTTTACGAGGCTATCAAACATATAGAAGAGACATGCATGTAAACACATTTAAAGCAACTTTCGAAATAATTTTCCATTGATTCAGTTTTAATATTATGTCATCATGCATGAATTAAGACTAGCTCATGCATCTTATACATTTGCATTTTTCCTAATAGAAAAGTAATTCATAGTGTCTCAATTACTTCAATAACTAATCACACAAGGCAATATAGTAGCACATAAACCTTTTATATACAAGCAAAACTTTTGATCTCATAGATTTTCCCAATAAATTCATTAGGGCCACAATTCATATAGAACTCATATAATCTTTTGCATGTAGTAAGCTCAACAAATCAAATAGCATATATCATTTGAATTCCATTGAGATAATCAAATATTTTCATATAATCATAGTCGACCACATTAAGTCACAATCATAATATTTTTTATAGATAGCATAGAAGAATCATGCAAACACTTTAATTTTCCTCATGAAAGTCAATTACCTCTTATAACCATAGTGAATCACATTGAGCCATAATCCATACAAGTTCAATAATTAACACATGCTCAATTTAACTCTTTAGTTCACCAATGTTCATTTCTTATCCCCATTTTATTTAACTTATTATTTACTAATACAAGTCTAATTAAATCAAGATACTGCTTCATATAAACACGTCTCCACACACACACACACACACAAATATACCCACTCATAAGTTATTCATATAAAGATGTAATTAACCAGCATCATATTTCTTATTCATAAAATTTTAGTCACTACCTCTTTTTTTTTCAATTGACTTCTGTGGACCCCTCCCCCGGACATCAGATGCAATGAGATGCATGTGACTAAAGGCAGAAATGCACATTATGTGTGAGTCGCCACCTTGTTTAATTATTTTAGGGTAAATTAGGAAAAAATCCTAAGTGACTCCGATTTTAATTAACCTAATTACCCTTTAATTACTAGAATTAATTTATCCCAATGTCTAAGCATGGTGTGGCCCAAACGCCGACGATGATCCCGAGACTATGTAATTTTTGGCTGGGGGGAGATTTTTTTTAAATACCATGAATGAATGCTTTGCAGGTGATTTGATGGTATTTTGGACCCGAATTTAAGTGATTTCGAACTTGCCGCTTCGGGGTTAAATCCCGAAGTGCCTACGTACTTCCGTTTCGAATGGAAAGATTCAAAGTCAACATAATCTTCGATAGGCGTTCTTTGAAGGGCTGTAGAATAGTATGCCTTAAATCAATGAGTGTGTGTATGCTTTAGTGCATTTTGTGTTAGGACATTTTGCCGCTTTGTGCATTTTGTTTAGGCATTCTGCCTGAAAATTGATTTTTAGGCATTTAATGCCAAAAGTGTTGATTTTAATGACTTTTAGCCAAAAAGATTAATTCAGGCAATTGTTAAAAATTGATGTGATTTAGGCGATTGTCGCCAAAATTTGATTTATTTGAAGGCTTTAAAGCCAAAACATTGATTTAGGCAATTTATTGCCAAAAAAAAATGATGATTGGGCGATTGTCGCCAAAATTGGTTGATTTGAGGCCATTTATTTGCCAAAAGTGATTAATTGAAGGCTTTTGCCAAAAATTGTGATTTAAGTGATTTGCCGCTAAAAAAGGATCAATCTCACTTATAGGCAATTTGTTTGCCAAAAGTGATTAATTGATTTATAATGTAGGCCATTTATTGCCAAGAAAACGTGTTTATAAAGCTTTTTAGTCACCATTTTAATTACTGGACTTAAGCTAGGACTGTCCGAAATAAAAGCAATTATACCATAGCCATTTAGTTAACTAGGTATTTTTTAAGCAATATTGTCGTAAATTTAGGCTTTAATACACGATTATTTAATTAACCGGGCTTTAGCTGAAAATCTTTTTATTGAGGCAGTTAATTGCCTAGATGATGACATGGATGACATTTAATGCAGTTGTAGAGTTGATTAGGAGGAAAGAGAAGCATGCATGAAGTGCCTAACAATTAAATAAGCAGGTTTAGTTTATGTACCTGATTTATTCCGACGGCCAATTCTTAACTCCAGGTTAAGCTCCTCGTTTAAGGGAATATTAACTTAATTTAATTTAAGTGACCAAGTATAGTGACCAAGTATCACAACAAGAAAGCAATAAAAGCTAAATTAAAAATGCAGAAAAGCAGTAAAGAATCGCAAGGAGCGTAAGGGACAAGGAGCGTCTGTCAACACAGACTGAGTGAGTTGGAATGAAGGCTCCGGGGCCAATTTATAGGAAAAAACGGACTGTTCGGCGGCCTGGGCCGCTGGGTGCTCGGCGGCTAGGGCCGCCGTTGACCGGCGGCCTGGGCCGCCAAGGCCGGCGGCCCGAGCCGCCGCGTCCGGCGGCTTGAGCTACCGAGGCCGGCAGTCTTGTAGATTTTCGCTCGGGAGGCTTTTCCGGGAGTTTCGGACCTCCAAAAAATATTCCGGGACCTGTTCCGTGATCCTCGTGATTTTTCGGACGTTTCAAGCACCATATCGACATACTTCTGGTGAACTTCCAAAATGGCTTTTGGTCCGGCCGGACTGTTTGCAATCTGAGAAAACTGGCTCTTTGAGCCTCAAAATTTGGGTAAAATTTGGGTATTCACAGTTGCCTCCCACCGGCAACCATAAAAATGATTTATGGGAGTCGGTGGTTGTCTGAAACACCAATTTTGAAGGCGAAAATCAAACGCGTCCAAAAGACCCGCCTTTTGGCTATTTGCTTATAAATAGCTTGAAATTCACCATTTCATTCATTATTCACTCTCCACATTAGAGAGCTCTCTCAAATTTCAAAGCTACAAGACCTCCTTCCTCTATGGCTTCTCCAAGCTACAGCAGCGACGAGGATTTTCTCAAATCTCTGGGGATTTCTCTCGACAAGGTCGATCTTATGGCAGACGCTGATACACACGCCTCCATGACCGGCATCTTCGCCCAGGTAAGTTCCCTTTCGCTTTTGTTTGCATATTATTTATCATTTGGGCCTTAGGCCAAATGGTGAATTTTCGGCCTTAGACCAAATTGTGAATTGTGGGCCTTAGGCCGAATTGTGAATTTTGGGCCTTAGGCCGAATTGTGAATTTTTGGGCCTTAGGCCAAATTGTGAATTTTGTGGGCCTTAGGGCAAGTTGTGAATTTTTTGTGGGCCTTAGGCCAAATTCTGGATTTTTGGGCCTTAGGCCAAATCGTGAATTTTTGTGGGCCTTAGGCCAAATTCTGAATTTTTTTTTGGGCCTTCGGCCAAATTGTGAAATTTTTGGGCATTAGGCCAAATTGTGATTTTTTGGGCCTTAGGCCAAATTGTGAATTTTTTGGGCCTTAGGCCAAATATTGTGAATTTTAAAATTTTCCTGTGCTTACTGTTTTTATTAGTATGCATGCTAGGATAGAACTAAGATATTACCCTTAGTAAGGAACCGAGGAGTAACTCTTAGGTATAAATTCTTAGGTTGCTTTTAGGTTGATTTACCTTTTAGGACTCCCGTATTAAATTGGATGTGGGTGAGAGTTCTGTGGCTGAAGTTCCGCTCGAAATATTTGATCCAAACAACCTGGTTGGCGCGATTATCCGCCCGTCTTATCTAGGCTATTTGAGACATCTTGACATGGGTCGGAGCAACTATAAGGAGTTATTGTGCGCCTTGGCCGACAGATGGTGGGACACCACCAATACTTTCCACTTCTCCTGGCGCGAATTGACACTGACTCCTGCGGATTTCTCGGTGACCTCCGTGATCCCTTTCGGCATTCAACCGATCGAGCTATATGATGACTGGAGGACTGAGATCTCCCCCGACCCGATGGTGGAGCTGATTGGGATAGACCTGCCACGGATTATCGAGTCAGGCTCTACTACCCCTGCTTTGAGCGTTTCCAGACGCTGGTTATCCCTCATTTATGCTAGATACAGGCAGGGAGAGTTGACGGCTACTCAGGTGGCCAGATTCATGGCCCGATTCGCCTTGTTGTGCTGTTTTGCTTCGACCTTCTGTCCAACAGGAAAGAGAAGTTTAACCCTTCTATCTTGAGAGTTTGGAAAATGCTGGCCCATTTTAGAGGAGTATGACTGGGCCCGGGCTATTTTTGAGCCGCATGTACGCATATGTGTGATTCTGGTCAGAGGCCATGCACGTACGACGATATGTGTGATCTGAGTCGAGGCCACTGCAAACTCAGCGGGACCTACTACTTCTGGGAGGTAATGTAAAGAACATTCTTCCTTCCTGTGTTTTTCTGTTCGTCTTGATTTTCTTTTTCACTGATTCTTTGTTTTCTGTTTCGCAGACTTGGGCATTTGAGTACTTTCCTTTCACTCGCCCAGAGCTGCTTCAGACTGATCTCGGATTAGGGCTGGTGCCTTTGGCTTGGAGATGGTACAAAACAAACCTTCATACCGTTCGGCGCAAGAAATCGCTAAAGGAGCTGAGAGCCTTTTTTGATACTTGCCCTCTAGAGCATGTATGTGCTTAGTGATTCTTAGATATGTTAAATAAAAAGGATTTATTAACATATTTGCATCTTTTATAGGCCGAAGTGGGGCCGATGACTGCCCGTGAATGATGCCGTCTACCAAGAGCCTGGATTTCAGGCTGAATCCCGATTGCCAGCGTCAGCATGCCTTGTCTCCGACGGAGGGTGGTCCTGTCGTCACTCCATCCATCCTGCGGCGATATTATTTGGGCGAGAGAGTGGACATTTTAGATAAGAGCGCTGTCGTTTTGGTCCTTATTCCCTCCGCTGAGCGACATGCGAGCGCGGTAAGCAGATGGACACTCACTGCTGCTCATATGAGGGTATTCTCACATGTGGAGTTCATTATGGAGCGAGACTAATGATGAGTTCTGCAGACTCTCTTTGGATGCAACTGCCCATTGGGGGAAATTCGCTTGATAGTTTCCAGAGACGGCCTCCTTCTCAGCCGCTTGGTACCGTTCTTCTCGGGCCTTCGGGTCCCTCGACTAGGACTCGCAAGGAGGACGGCCCATGCCGATCCACTTCTCCACTCACGGTTAGGGTCCTGTCTTCGGGGGGGCCTAGCCGCTCGGCTGGTCCCTTCCAGGGCCCCCGGGCGCTATTTTGGAAGGCTTACTAAGGGCTCCGCTTTCACCCAGACCTGGCCCAGTTCTACGTCTTCCATACAGCATCTCCTTACTATCTTCTGACAGCCATAGCTTCTTCAAGAGGCTCTCCCTGGACGAGTGTCGGATCGCAGACGCGGCTCTTCCTTCCTGAGGGACATTACTAAGGTCAACAGCCTGGCCATCTCTCACACAAAACAGGAATTCATAAGCAGGATTTGATATTGACTTGTCTATTTTCCTTTGTATGATTTCCAGGTTCCCTGACCGGGCCTGGTCAATCAAGATGATGGAGTGTTCTCGAGTGCAGCCAACGAACTAGCTGCGGCCTGGACTCAGATAGCCTTTGATGATCAGAGGAGGAGGAGGCCCCGCCGCTGATAGTTGCCTTAGAATTTTCCTGCTTTCCCTTTGCGTTTTTCTTTCTTTTGCTGATAGTTGCTAGATTTTCCTGCTTTCCTTTGTTTTTCTTTCTTTCTTTTTTGCATTTCTGTACTGAACTTTACCTGTACCTGCACTTGGTTAGTACTGAAAATATGTATATGTATGCATGATTATCAAATTTGAAAGAAAGTAGGATTTTATTTCAACCTATTTTATGGAACAAATACATTTTTTTTTTTAGTACTGAAAAGAACATTTTTTTTATGGCACTGGAAATTATATATATATATATATTTTGGCGGTGGCCGCCAGCATCGGCGGCCTGGGCCGCTGGCTTCGGCGGCTGCAGTAGCCTCCGGGCGCGCTTTTTCTTTTTTTTTTTCACTCTCTTATTTTGTCTCGAAATTTGTGCCAGAAAAGCAATTTTTGGCTCCTTTTCTCTCTATTTTTTTTATTTTTTTTTGTCCTTCTTTTCTTTTTAGAAGAAAAAAAACATGAATCCCTTTTACAACCATAGCATGCACGACTAGACCAGGAGTCTCTCCAAAGTCGAAAAGATCAATCTGGGGAGGTACGGTCTGTCTCCTGTCATTACTCTTAGGGGTGTAGTAGTTGATTGGGATTTTTTACGGGCCTGTGTCAGACTTTGGGACCCGGAGGCCCATGTTTTTCGGTTTGGGGCCATGATGGAGGAGATGTGCCCTCTTTTTGAGGAGTTTTGTGCTATTATAGGGTGGTTTTGTTGCTTATTATAGGCGTTGCGACAGGGTGCGACCCCAATGCCCCTTTGGTCAAGCATGAGGTAAAAATTGGGTATGTTAGGTCGTTTGAAAACCTGTTTCAGTTCAGCCGACCACAAGCCATGGCTATGATTATTGATGACCAGAAGGCAATTCTGTTGCCCCTGATTGATGAATTTTCAGAGGCTTGCCCAGATGACCTAGACCGGATGAGGCTGAGAATGTGGGCCCTGGTTTTCTGCTTATTGGCCGGTTTCTTGTTCAACCAGGACCATCTTCAAGTGGTCGCTGCTCCTACCTCCCTTCCTTACAATCCTTCTCAATATCGCATGCGGAGAATCTTGATTACACATCCCTCTACTAACGCATGGACCTCATGGCAGATTGAGTTGGGTCCAACCGAGGTGCTGTGGTTTATTTCCTGGTACGGCACCACCCGCTTCATCCAGGTTAGCTCTCACCATACTCGGGTTTATCTTCTAGGCTTTACACATTGTACTTGGTACTGCGCTTCGCGCGTTTTGAGGCAGATGGGGATAGACCAGACTGTCCCAATTGTAGATGATATCTCAGCTGATTCAGCCATCACTCCGGGTGTTACTCGAGCCGTCCTTAGGGCTTGGGTTAGAGATCACCATATGGTTGGGCCTTTACCTAATCCTGCCAGTGTTCAGACTTCTCCTGAGTATCGGGCTTGGTTCATTACTGCTGTTTGGCCGATTGAGGGGCTTCGGTTCATTACTGCTGTTTGGCCGATTGAGAGACCAAGGAGGCTACTGAGTGCACTCGAAGGTTGGGTTCAGGCTGACACTGATGATGAGGTTGGGACTGGTGAGGAGATTGTGTTGGCTCCTCGGACAGGCGAGATTAGACAGAGTTTAACAGCTAGGGATGACTCGGAGGATGTTGCTCCACGAAGGCGACGGGATACCTAGACTTTCATAGGCTTTTTGCTGTTTTTCTCTTATTTTGACTTTTATTTGGTACCTGGACTTTGGATTTTTGATATATTTTTTTTTTTGGACTTTGGACTTAGACTTAGACTTCATTATTTGTTTATTTTTCTTGGACTCTTTTTGCCTTCTGCTTGACTCCAAATGGTTTGACTTTATTGCTTAAATTGAGAATGTCATTTGGCTTTTGAGCTTTCCAAGCATTTTCCAACTTTATTTATTTAAGCTCTAATTTTTGCCCAGCGAGCTATCCCATTTTTGCCTAATGCTGCCCCTTTTTTGGTTCTTCAACCTTAGCGGGCCCCTCGACTTCTTGCCTAAGCCGCCTTTTCGGGTTTTCGAACTTAGCGGGTTTTTCTTTTTTTTTCCCCTTTTTTTTTTTCTTTTTCTTTTCCTTTTTTTTTTTTTATTTGCCAAAGGAAGAAATGACATATATATATATTTTATTAATGTCTTTAGACGCGCCCGAAATGAGGGCCGCCTACGATATCTCCGATAATAAATTTCTTTTTTCCGAAGAGAATCAGGTCCTATAAATGTAGTTCATTTGTTTTTTACATTTGCAAAATGCGTTAAAAATTACCACAAAATAATCTTTTTAGACTGATTAAATTACAACGGAGCATTTTTTGAATCCAATCCATCTAAATCAGTCAAAAATGACCGACCCGCTCACGATATATCTTCTTCCAACAACATAGGGTCCAGTCCCAATGAGGACGAAACCTTCCACGTGGGTCTATCGATTGGCTGTCCTAATTTCTTCCTTCAAGACCAAACACACCTTCTTCCACGTTTCTGGTCTTTGACCTTCTTTATTAAATGCCGCGCCATTCATCCTTTGATAAACTTGAGTTTTGGTGGATGCCTTTCGCAATCGCTTTCCATCCATACCAAGAGTTGCAAATGAATAATTCTCAGCCCAATCTGCTTTTCGCTGCATCTGGGCTTTCCCCCGGCAGATCCTCCGCCGACTGAACTTTCCATAGCTCAATAGGCAATACTGCTTTCCACCTAAACCATACACTAAAGGAGTAGGCTTGCCCCAGTGGGCCGCTTCTGCACGGAGGTTTTCTGTATCCCGCAATAAGGCAATTTGGTAATTGGTTCCGTCTCCCAAGCTCTAAGCTCTATGCTTTTGAACTGTCTTCTGCAAAATGACTTTTATAGCCTTATTTGCAGCCTCCACCACCCCATTTGTTTGTGGACGATAGTGCGAAGACTTGTGGTGCTGAATCTTCTTTTACTTCAGTAGCTCCAAAAATTCACTTTGAAAGTGAGACCCGTTATCGGTGATGATCTCGAATGGTGTTCCATACCGACAAAGGATGTTGGTATGAACGAACTGTGCTACTTTCTTGGCATTCAAGACCGAATAGGAGGCTGCCTCAATCCACTTAGTGAAATTATCAACAGCAACCAGGATGAATTGATGGCCATTGGAAGCCTTTGGATGGATCTGGAAGCCTTTGGGATCGGATCTTTCCGGACACGTCTATGCCCCAAAGTTGGGCGAAAGCATGGTGAAAGACGCGATGGGATTCACACATTGACCGGCAGGTTGCTTTTTGCAACTTGGCAAAAATTTTGACACTTCATCGGCACTTCGCGCGTGGCCTCAACGCAATCTGCATTCATTGGTTGCCAGTACATCCAGGTTTCAATAATTTTTCGAGCCAGAGCCTATCCCGTGCATGTGTGGCCCCGGACTCCCCATTAATGTAGGAATCCATCCGATGTTGAGCTCTCTCCCTCATCAACGCACCTTAGGTGCACGGCCATTTTCCAACTTCTTTTATACAGAACTCCCCCACGTAAGCGAAAATATCCAGAATGCTAACTATCCTCAATGTCCCGTTGATTACAGTCTTATTGGACGCCTCGGGTAGGCTTCAAGTTCTGCAAGAATAAATTCTATATATCCCAAACCACGGCTTGTCATCGACTAGACTTTCACCTGACATGTCGCTGGCTGTTTCTGTAGCCGCACTATCAGAGGTTCGAAATGACTTGGTTCTTCCGTACATTTAACCATGGAGCGCAAAGTAGCCAGAGCATCACGAGCAAACTGATCTTTTTGGCTCGCCGGCAGTAGTGGAAGGATAATCTAATTCAACTGCTGAGTCGCCAATTCGTCCAAGCGTTGCAGGTAAGGAACCAACACGCTCTCCTTAATTTTCCACTTCTTAGAGTTGAGAGATAATCAGATTGGAAATCTCCGAAAAACATAATGGAATTTTATCTCTTTTCCAGGGCCGCTTCTAACACCTTTACATGCAAGTTCAATACTCGGGGCTCATTGTTGGTTGCAGTTGAAACTTCTAGTTTACACTGCAATTGGGATGTATTCTCCCACAAGGAGTTTTGAATACGACTCCACACATTTTCCGTCCCATGGTAGTTTTGAGGCTCATCGAAGTAACATCTCTCAGCTTCACTTTTCAAGCTTAACAAGTCCTTGCATCAGGAAATTCTACCTTCGGCATTATTGGTCTTCGATCGGTAATTCCTGCTAATTGATTCAGCCAATGGCCTTCCGCCCTTTTTACTGCCTCCCGTTGTACAAATTTTAAATCATAAGCTGCCGAGCACTGACACAGACCACTTTAGCCCATCTTACAGTCCAAGACCGGCCTCTCACATAAAGGATTTCAAGGGGTTCGTTCGGAAATAAATATGTAGTGTAAGACGAGAGGTAGTGCTGCAGCTTTGTAAAAGCCCCGACTAGAAGCCAGGGCACCAACTTCCTATCTTTATCTGTATTTTTAGCTCAATTCCAGCATCCTCGTTGCTGAAGGTAATACACGGCATTTTTCTAACCCTTGTAATCTTCTGCTTGTTGAGCTAAAACACAGAAGATAATAAGAATGCATTACACCCTTAGCTTTCTTCTGTCACTGATAGTGTACAATAGCAAGGCTTTTTCCTAGCCCTTGGTGGCTGTAAAACTGCGTTTGGGAATAGCAGATATTGCTTGACTTTGGTCGAAAGCCTTCTGACAATCCTCATTCCATGTGACGGCTACTCTTTCCCTGATTTTAATTTTGAAATGGACCACAGGTGTCGGCCCACTGAATTGATGAAACCGGCTGATATACTGTAGTCTTTCCAGGAAACCCCGAACTTCTTTTTCCGTCCTCGATGCTGGCAATTTCCAGAAGGCTTTTATGGCTTTTGCACCAAGGGTCCAAATCCTTCTATGCCACTTTCCGGACTGACCAATACACTTAATTGTCTCCCCAGAAATACTATCTCCACAAACGAAGTTGAGCAAATAAAGCAGCCTCATGAATACAACGAATCGGGATGGTCAAATAAAAACAGGAGGAAACATTTATCAACAGCAATTGGCTTTGAGAAGCTTTCTTCGGGTTTGAGCTTTAAATTGTACTTTCGAAGTCTAAGGAACGAATTCTCAAGATGCTGTTGCCTTTTAGGATCTGTTCTCCGGTATAAGGCTAACTAGTTTTTTGAAGTGACAACACACCACGGCTAGTAATGGTTCTCGCCTTATTCATAGGTACACAGGACTTTTATTAGTCTTCTCCTCTGGTGAGAATACTTTAGGGTGGGCCATTCGCTAGGGACGCCAGGAGATAGTGTCATAGCGGATTTTGACTCCTCAATAAGTCCAATGGACTAGTCACCTGTCTGGGCAATGCCAGCAAGTCACGGGAGGAACCGGCAAATGATAATGTTTTGTTAGGGCAGAAAGTTCATACCTTCCTTTGTGGGCAGAAAGTACGACGCTAGTATCACTCCGACGGGGTTTCCTCCGTGCAGTTTGATTTATGCCCGGGTTTACATCTCTCTTGTCTGGCAAATGCCCACCTCATTGGTATGGTTTGGTCCGATTTTTTCAAATTACTCAGGAATAGGAGTAGTCGTGTCACCAGTTTAGCGGAATGATGGACAGTTGTCAAGAAAAAGGCAGATTCCATATCGACCAAGTCAACGCTAACGTAGTCTTGACTGCATCCATTCGCATCCACCACACAAGTTTCAAGTTTTCATTATACATAGGCGCGACCAGAGAGAGAAGAGCTAAGGGTCAGATAGCCCTCTCTTGGGCGAGACACTTGTGCTACCTTAAATTCAAAGTGGAATACGACAGAGGTAGATATGGGGTGTTAATCGCTCACGCACACATACACAACTCATCACTGGAACATTGTAGAACGCCTATCTTTAGGCGCTAGGAAATGCCGTGTCACTGGTCACAAACTGTTTGGCTAACCATTCTCTTCGAGGTCAAGGCAAGAGTGATGGGCTTTGTAGTGAACTATTGATTCCTACCACACAGTTTAGCCTATAAGCTAAGCTATCCTCACTTGAAGTTTTGTCACTAGCGCACCTCAGTGCTCTTTTCATGGTTGGCCTTTTTAGCTTCTCCTTAGCCTTAACTTGCTTACCGTACGAGTCGAAGCATATCCAGCAAACATTCTGTCCTTAACAAAACACCTATCATATGTTCACTTGTACCGTCTGATCTTCACCCTGCTTGACACAACAGTCACATGCATATGTCATGTTAATGCTTCATTTGTCACGTTCTTCTATGCGCTATAATAATTTTTATTATTTTCCTTTTTCTATTACCTATATCTATTGTCGTCATTTATTTGATTATTCTCTTTTACTTGGAAATGCTTGGACCAAGACTAGACACGCATGGGAATCAGTCACATAAAATTTGCAAGCCTTCCTATTTGCATGTATGAGACGGAATCGTCCTTCAAATCATACATCAAATTTGCAAATCTGGATCTCTCTAGATCCGACGACTGACCGACTCAGAACTGGAAATTGCGAGTCTGACTCGGCTTTCAGCTCGGGGTTCAGAACTACAGACTCACGTATAGGATTGTTACAGACTTTGACTCTAGGTTTGACTCGGACGGGGGTTCATCAAGCAGGCGCTCCTCTCGGCATAC
>NW_023590957.1:71853-131095 GCF_014843425.1 Jatropha curcas
AAAAGGAGAGAGATAATTAGCGAATTACCCCAGTTCCGAAGACAAAATGCTTAGAGGTAGAATTTCCCCTGATTGAAGACTTGTTGAGCTTGGAAAGTGAAGTCTGGGAATGTACTTCATGGAGCTTTTTCGAACTACCATGGAATGGGGTTGGAGTCGTAATTCAAAACTCCCTTGGTTGGGGCGAAAATATGTCCCCGAATCGCAGTCAAAAATTTTAGGATTTCCCGACTGCACCAATAATGAAAGCCGAGTATGATATGCTTGCATAAAAGGGGTTAGAAGCAGCCCTGGAAAAGGGAGAAATAGATCCCCCTCAAAGGTTTTCCGGAGATTCTAACTTAAATAGTCCCTCCCAAGCTTTAAGGAAATGGAATTAAAGAAGAGCGTTTGGTTCTTACCTACAACGCTTGGACGAATGGCTCAACAATTTGGGAGGATTTTAATCCTTCCACTTACTTGCCTGCGAGCAAAATCAGTTCGCAGATGCTCTGGCTACTACTTTAAGCCTCCATGGTCAAATGGTAGAAGGAGACCGATCATCCGACCTCTAACAGTGGCGGCTGCGAAACACCAGCACATATCATAATTTGGGTCGATGACAAGCCTTAGGTATTGGACATATACATTGTAATTAACCTTCAGAATGAAGCCTACCCGGGAGGCATCCCACCAGACGATCAACGACATTGAAGACAGCTTAGGCATCCGGATATTTCCTTAACTGGGGGAGTTCTGTAGCAAGAGAAGTTGGAATAGCCTGCACCTAAGGTGCGTATGATGAGGGAGAAGCTCAACGCATCATGGATTCCTTAACATAATGGGGAATCTTGGTCCACCACATGCACGGGATAGCCTTGGCTCGATTGTGACCTGGGTTATTACTGTCACCATGAATGCAGATTGGGCGTGAGGCACGCGCAGAAGTGCCATGAATGTCAAATTTTCGCTAAGCTGCAAAAGCAGCCTCCATCAATTGAATCCTAATACTCACCATGGCCTTTTTCGCAACTTGGGGCATAGACGTGATTGGAAAAATCCACCCGAAGGCTTCTACGGTCATCAAAATATCATCCTGGTTTTGCCGTAGATTAATTTCACTAAGTGGCTCGAGGCGCCTTTATTTCGATTTTTAATGCCAAAGAAGGCCAAGCACAGTTTGTTCGTACTAACATCTCTTTTCGGTATCAACGAAACACCATTCTAGATCATTACGGATAAACGGTCCTCCACTTTCAGAGCGAATTTTCTAATTTGTTGAAAGAAACAAAAATTTCGGCACATAATCCTCGCCCTATCGTCCACCAACGAATGGGCCTGTAGAAGCCTGAATAAGGCATAAAAGTCATTTTTGCAGAAGACAGTTAAAAAGCATAAAGCTTGAACACGAACAGTTGCCGAAGGCCACTATGGGATACAGGACTTCGATTAGAAAACCCCCATCGGAGCAACTCCCCGTATTCGTTGTATACGGTAATGGAAAGCAGTAATTGCCTATTGAGCCTGGAAGTTCAGTCGGCAATGGATTATCCAGGAGAGCCAGATCAGCGAAGCAGACTGGGCCTGAGAATTTATCACTTGGCAACTCTTGGTATGGACGAAAAGCGATTTGCAAGCAAATCCACCAAACCTCAAGTCTAACCAGAGACGAATGGCACGGCAATTTTAACAAAGAAGGTCAAAGACTGAAAACTTCGAAGAAGGTTTTGTTTGGTTCTGAGGAACAATTAGAACACAGCCAATTCAAAAGAATCCACGTGGGAAGTTTTCGTCCTCATTGGGCTGGCCCCTATGTGTTGAAGAAGTATTGTTCCGGCGGAGCCGTCATCCTTGACTGATTTGGATTGTTTAGAATTTGCAATCCATGTAATTTAGAGTCAGTTAAAGAGATATTTTGTGTAATAAGCATTGCATAATTGTAAACGAACTACATTAGAAGACCTGATTCATCCTTCGAAAAAAAAAAAAAAGAAATTATATATCGGAGATATGTAGGCAGCCCTGTTGGGGCACGGTCTAAACATAATAAAAGTCATTCATTTCATCGTTCTTTCTTCTTTGCTAATAAAAAAAATATAATAAAATATAATAATAAAAAAAATATATAAAAAAAAAAACCCGCCTAAGTCGAAACCCGAAAGGGCGGCTTAGGCAAAAGTCGGGGCCCCGCTAACTAGTCGAAACCCGGAAGGGCGGGCTTAGGCAAAATGGGAGCTCGTTAAGTTGAATAACCCAAAAGGCGGCTTAGGCAAAAAAATATCAGAGCTTAGATAAATAAAGTTGGAAAATTGCTTGGAAGCTTAAAAGACGAATAACATCCCATTAAAAGCAATAAAGCCAACAGTACAAGCAAAGCCAAAGAAAACAAAATCCAAAAATCCAGAGTCAAAGTCCCGAATAAACAGTCAAAATAAAAAAAAAAAAAAAAAAACAAAGTCCAAAAACCCATAGGAGTTCAAGTAGCCCGTCGCCTCCGTGGGGCAATGTCCTCTGAGTCATCCACTACCGCTAAACTCTCCCCGCTCGTCTTGTCCGAGGAGCCAACACAAATCTCCTCATTTAGGTCTAATCCCCATCACCAGCAATCAAGCCTGAGTCCCAACCCTCAAGTGCACCTCAAAGCAATGCGTTCCTCCTTGGCTTTTCCACTGGCCAAACAAAGGGCCATGCAACGCAGGCCCGATACTCAGGAGAAGTCGAAACCAGCAGTGAATTAGGTAAAAGGCCTAACCACAGATGGTCTCTAACCCGAAGCCTTAAGGACCGGCTCGGGTAACTCCGAGTGATGGCTGAATCAGATGAAGAGTATCCCACAATCGGAACAGTCTGGTCTATTCCATCTGCCTCAAGGACGCGCGAAGCACAGTAAACCAAGTACAGTGTGTAAGGCCTAAAAGGTAAACACCCGAGCAATGAACGAGAGCCTAACATGGATAAAGCAGGTGATAGTCATACCAGGGGACCAAAACCACATACCTTGTTGGGACCAATCCAATCTAGCCATGGAGGTCCATGGCGTCAGCAGACAGGGTGTGTGATCAAGATCCTCCCGCATACGATTACTGAGAAAGGGTTGTAAGGCAAACGGTAGGAGCAGCCGACCACTTGAAAAGGTGTCCTTCAACCAAACCTGAGTAATTGGATCCTTTCTATTACAAGGGAATGAACTAAAACAATAAGTAAGGCAGGAATGAGCAAGAAAGAAGTACCCTGGAAGAATAATCGGAGAAAACCGTCCCAGTCCTCGAAGCCTAAGAGGCGCCCTGTCAAGGCTCGGATAGTCCTGACAGCACAAGCCGCCACATGCAACTTCATGTCCTCCATCTGTCGAATCATAGGGCAAAATCGCAAGATCCCCGAAGCCTGGGTCTTGTTAAAAAGAACCAGATAATAAGCAAATAACAAAAGCCCGCATCCTCAGCCTCATCCGGTCCTGGGTCATCTGAAAGAACCTCTGAAAATTTCATCAATCAGGGGCATGCAGAATTGCCTCTGGTCGTCACAATCATCGCCCTAGCCTTGTGGCCGGCTGAATTGAAATAAACTTTTTGCCCAAATGACCGAACATACTTTCGACTTTTGAACCTCAATGCCTGACTAGAGGGGGCATTGGGATCACACACCCGATAATAGCACAGAACTCACTCAAAAAGAGGGCACATCTCCTCCATCATAGCTCCCGAACCGGAAAACATGGGCCTCTGGATCCCAAAGCGCCGGATGCAGGCCCATAAGAACCCCAGTCAACTACCACCCCCTGAGAGTAATGATAGGAGAAAGACCGTACCTCCTAAGTTGAAAATCCTTTCAACTTTGGAAGAGACCCTCTTAGTTTTTCCAGCCCCCCCTAGTGCATGCTCGGTTAAAAAAAGGGGATTCATTTTTTTGAAAACAGAAGGAGGATGAAGGAACACGGCTTTGCTTTACCTTCTAAAGATCTCAAAGAAAAAAAGAGTGAGTGCAAAACCCCAAAACGAAGAGCCATTTTTTTTATAGAGAAATGCATCGAATAAGGGCGGCAGCACCGGCCGAATAATGGCGGCAGCAGCCGCCGAATTTGTCACGATGAACGGCGGCAGTAGCCGCCGAATTCCCGCCGAATGAATGGCGGCACGCCCCCACACAGATAAAATAATAATATAAATTAAAGTTTCAATAAAATCGAAATGATAAAAATTCCCATTGGTATGTCACATTCGTACACATGCATACCATATTTTTCAGTACTAACCCAGTGCAGTAACGAATGAAGATTCAGTAACAAAAGTACAGTGGCAGAAGCATGGTCAGAGTTTAGTACAAGAAATGTTCAAAAAAAAAAAAAAAATTTGGCAATCATGGCTTCAGCCGGCGGGGCTCCTCCTCCTCTGATCACATAAGCATCCGAGTCCGAGACGCAGACAGCTCTTGTTTGCATCCCAAGTAATCAGTTCAATCATCTACTGACCAATCCGGCAGAACCCTAAAAAAAAAAAAAAAAAAAAAAAAAAAATTTGCAGGTCATCAATCAAAAATCTCTTAATAAATCCCTTTTTTATGAGGCTTTAGCTGTCCTTTACTTACCTTAGTAAATGTCCTCGGATAGGCAGATTCAAAGCGATCCACATTTTCCCAAACGAGACTATCTCGAAAGGGCTCAGAGGAAACGTCAGGAGTATGGTAGGAAATGTTGTAGGGAAGACGTAAGTTGGCCCAAATCTCCGATGAAGCACCCGGTAGCGCTCTTGAAACCAGCACGAAGGGAGCCCCGCTAGAATGACCGGCGAATGGCTAGGCCCCGGCTTGAGAAGAACCTTTACCGGGTAGAAAGAAGAAGGACGGTCGTAGCCCCCTCCTTGGAGTAACTACTCGACGGGACCTAGCCCGAGCAAGACGGGTGGAGCGGCGGATGGGAAGGAGCCGATCTCTGAAACTATCAGGCCGAAGTTCAATAGGCTGCATCAGGAAAAGTCTGCAAAACTCGGCGTAATCTCCCTCCAAGGTAAACTCCTCACGGAACCACCCTTCAGTATGGAGCATCGGTGAGCGTCATGTGCTTACCCACCCGCATGTCTCGGAGGAGAAATGAGGGATAGAACGACATACCTCTTTTATTTGAAAGTCTACCCTCTCGCCCAAGTAATATCGTCTCCGAATGGGTGGCGACCAGAACCAGCCTCTCGCCGAGACAAGTCGTTCGACGCTGGAAACGAGGGTTCAACCTGAATCCCCAGTTCTTGTAGAATGGTAGCCATCGCCCCTACCAGTCAAACCTATAAAAGAAGCAAATATGTAATAAATCCTTTTTATTCAACATGTCCAAGAATTACTAGACAACATACCTGCGCCAAACTAAAGTATCAAAAAGGCTCTAGATCCTTTAGCGAACCTTGTGTCAGACTGGTATGAAAAGGTTTTGTTCGGTACCATCTCCAAGCCAAAAGGCACCAAAAACCCAATCCGAGATCAGCATGAATCTGCTCTGGGCGAGTATAAGGAAAGTACTCAATGCCCAAGTCTGCAAATGAAAAGAAGAAGAAAACAGAGTCAAGAGAGGTCGAATAAAAAATGAGAAAAATACAGAATGTTCTACCACATTCCTCCCATAAGTAGTTAGGTCCCGCTGAGTTCAATGGCCTCACGACTCAGATCACACATGTCGTCGTACATACGACTCAGAATAGCGCCGGCCCAGTCGTACTCCGTAAGATGGGCTAGGGTTTTTCCAAACTCTTCAAGATAGAAGGATTGAACTTCCTCTTTTCCTGTTGGACCAGAAGGTCGAAAGCAAAATATCAGCAAATAAAGTGAATCTGCCACCTGAGTAGCCGGTCAGCTTCCCCGCCTGTGGTTCTGGCAATAAAATACCGGGGGGCCTGGAGATGCAACCAGCAGTCCTGGAAAACGCCTCAAGGCTGGAGTAGTAGAAACCTGGCCCGAAGATCCGAGGCGATCTATCCCGAATCGAACTCCACATCCGGTCAGAGAAGATCTTCTGTCCTCATCAGTCATTATACTAATTCAATCGGCCGATGCCCAAAAGGGATCCCGGAAGATCACAAGAAAAGTCCACAGGGGTCATTGTCATCTCGGCCCCAAAGAAATGAAAGTAAATAGTGGTTGGTCCCACCAATCTCTCGGCCAAAGCGCCCAGTAACTCCTTGTGACTGTTTCGGCCCGCCATCGAAATGCCTCAGGTAACCCAGATGGGAACGGACTGATAATCGCTTCCGCAACCGGGTGGCTGGATCGAATATTCCGACCGGGATTTGGGACATAGAGGTCTCATCACACCACATCCATTTGGATATAAGGATCCTAGAAGGTAAAGAATATAAGAGTTACCTTCGGTCCTTAACTAAGATAATGTCTTCATTCTAACCTTAGCATGCATACTAATAAACAGTGGAAGTGCACGAATAAAAAACATGAAAATTCAACAATTTTCGGCTACAAACAGGCCCGAAAATTCACATCTTGGCCACAGAGGCCCAAAAGTCACATTTTTTCGGCCCACACAGGCCCAAAAAATCACAAATCAGGCCACAGAGGCCCAAAATTCAAAATTTTCGGCCACACAGGCCCGAAAAATTCACAATCTGGCCACAAGGCCCAAAAAGTTCACATTTTCGGCCACAGAGGCCCGAAAAATTACAATCAGGCCACAGAGGCCCAAATTCCACATTTTCGGCCGCATAGGCGCCCGAAAATTTACCACAAATCAGGCCACAAAGCCCAAAATTCACATTTTCTCGGCCACATAGGCCCGAAAATCACAATCAGGCCCACAAAAGGCCCAAAAATTCACATTTTCGGCGCCAGCCAGGCCCGAAAATTCACAAATCTGGCCACAGGAGCCACAAATCACGAATCAGGCCACAGAGGCCCAAAATTCACATTTTCCGGCCCACAGGCCCGAAAATTCACAATCTGGCCCACAGAGGCCCGAAAAATCACACAAGCAGGCCACAGGGGGCCCCCGAAAAATCCCAATCAGGCCACCAGGGCCAAAATTACACATTTTCGGCCACATACAGGCCCGAAATTCCACAATTCGGTCCTAGGCCGAAAATTCCCAACTTGGCCTGAAAAAGATGAAATAAAGGTTAGGCCTACCTGGGCGAAGATGCCAGTCAGCGGGGCGTGAGTATCAGCGTTCCGCCGTAAGCCTTGACCTCGTCAAGAGAATCCCAAAGACTCCAGATCATTCCTCACCCACTTAAATCCGAGGAAGCCATGAAAGAAAGGTTCTTAGACTTTAAGAAGTTGAGAAGGAAATTTGAGAGAACGCCTCTTTGATTTGGAAAGCTTAGAATGAATGAAAAATGAGTTTTTTCAAGCTATTTATAAGCAAAATAGCTAAACGGCGGTCTCTTGAACGGCGTCTGAATTTTTCGCATCAAATTTGTTCGTTTCAAGAGAACCACCGCACTCCCATAAATCATTTTTAATGGTCGCCCGGCAGAGGGGCAACTGTTGGAATACTTCAATTTTGAGCTCAAGAGCCATTATCCCGAACTGCAAACAAGTCCGGGCCGGACCGAAGGCCCATTTTGGAAGTTTCACTGAAAGTATCCAATATGGTACTTAAAACGTCCGGGATGTCGCGAAGGATCGCAGAACTGGTCCGGAATAATTTTTGGAAGGTCCCAGAAACTCCCGAAAGCCCCTGGAGTGAAATTACGAGGGATCCCACCCGCACACAGCGGCGCGGCCACCGCCGGACACGGCGGCACAGCCGCCCCGCCTCCGGGCGCAGCTTGCTGCTGCCGGCGGCACCTGCTGCCATCTTCCCCAAGGCGCAGCAGCCGCTGAGGCCGCCTGGGCGGCAGCTGCCGCGCTGCCAAGCGGCAGCTGCCAGCCAGCCAGGCAGCAGCTGCCGCCCGAGCCGCCTGGGCGGCCAGCTGCCGCCAGCCAAAGGCCGGCACCTGCCGCCCTGGAACACCGAAAATGGCCTATAAATAGGCCTTTTCGTCAATTTCGACACTCAACTTGTCTGTGTTGACGGACGATCCTTTCTCCCCCCCGGCTCTTTGCGATTCTTTTACCGTTTTTGCATTTTATTTAATTTTTATTGGCATTTTTATTGTGATATTTGGACACTAAAATTGAACAAAAAAAATAAATAAATTAATTTTTCCCAAGCAAGGAGCTTCAAATCTGGAATTAAGAAGTGGTTCGCGATTAAATCAGGTACGTAAACGGAAACTTCTGCCTATTATAATTTTACACTTCATGCAATGCTTTCTTCTACTCTTAAATAATTCTACAACTGCAGTAAAGTGCATTCACGTCATCATTTAGAACAAATAAAACTGTCCTAATTAACACGATTAAGCTTAATGTCCGGTTTAATTAATACCGTGGTAATTAAAGTTTTAAAATCCGACAATATTGGTAAAGAGCCTAGTTAATTATAGCTATGGTTCAAATTGCCTTATTTCGAACAAATCCGGATTAATTCGCAATTAATCAATAATTGTGGCTAAAAGCCTTAAATCAAAAACGTTTCGACAATAAATTGTGATTAAGCTCGAACGCCGATTAATTCGATAATCTGGCAAATTAAAGCCTAAATCGACATTTTGGGCAAACTAATTGCCTAAAATAATACCTTTTGGCCAAAGGCCTTAAAATCAACTATTTTGGCGACAAATGCGTAAAATCAATCTTTTTTGCAAAATGCCTTAAAATCAACCCATTTTTCGGTTTTAAAAACCGTAAAATCAACCATTTTAGCGACAAAATCGCGTAAAAATCGACATTTTTGGCAAAATGCCGCCTTAAAATGAACCAATTTTTCGGCCAAAAGGCCTAAAATCAACATTTTAAGCGACAAATCGCGTTAAAATTCGACATTTTTTGGGCAAAATGCCTTAAAATGAACCAATTTTGGCCAAAAGGCCTAAAATCAAACCATTTTTGAGCGACAAATCGTTTTAAATGAACCATTTTGGCAGCACAAATGCCTTTAAAATACAACATTTTTTGGCAACAAATTGCATAAATCAAAATCATTTTGGCTAAAGCCATTAAATCAAATTTTTGGCAACAATGGCCTAAAACTCAATCAATCTTTTGGCGAAAATGCCTAACCAAAAATCAATGCACAAAGCATACACTAAATCATTAGCCACAAAGCATACCACAATCCATGCACAAAGCATACACTATCATGCACATAAATGCATACACTAAACATGACAAAGCATACAACTAAATTCATGCACAAAGCCATACACACTCAATGCACAATAGCATACAACACTAATGCCACAAAGCAATACACACTCATGCATTAAAGCATACACCCTTCAAAGCCCTTTAAAAGGCCTATCCGCACTATGTTGCTTTGATCTTTCCCATTCAAACGGAAGTAACGTAAGCACGTTCGGGATTTCACCCCGGGTGGCAAGTCGAAATCACTTAAACATTTCATTAATTCATCATTCACCTTGCAAAAGCATTCCACATCTTTTTTGGTTAGTTTATCAGCATGACATAGTCTCGGATCCACTCGGGTTTCGTTAGACGCTGCTTTAAACATTGGTTTTAATTAAATCTAGTAATTAGGTTAAATGAAAAAATCGGAGTCCACTTAGGGTTTTTTCCTAGTTTAACCCTAAAATATTAAACAAGGTGGCGAACTCACACACACATCACGTGTAATGTCGTTTCTTTGTTGTCATATGCATCATATGCCATATCTTCAGGGAAAGGGTTTCCAATAACCTCTTTCACAATGCTTTTCACCTTAAGCTAATTTCAGCAAATGTTTATCAAATAAAAGCCTGTTCCTACTAAGATTACTATCTAAATAGACAGAAAGTATAATGCCAATATAATGCACAGGAACAAAGTTTAATCAGATTTAGAAAAATCGTTTAGACACCAGAACCGTTTTTAAAAGTAGTTATAAAAATTCTTTCTCTTTTAAAGATAAAACGTGGAAAGTGTAAAGATGAAAAGAAAAAATGGGGTACAGAGTAAGTTTTGAGAGACAAAAGATGTACATAAAGTGAATACTCTTAAAACGAAACTCTTTCTTTCCACTTAGGCTCAAGAGTGAAAACTCCCTTTTTATAGAGAAGATTTGTGAACTCTCAGTTTTTAGCAAATTGGATATTTCATTTTGGAAATCCATAGAATAATTTGCTTTCCCTTATTTAGAAGATACGAAATCTTTAATTACCAAAAATTCTGTTTTTATCATTTTGGTAAAGAAAATAAAGATGATCTTTCTTTCCTTTAAACATAAAGATTTTCGAAAGCAATTTTATTTGGAAATATTTTTCGAAAAAAGATACATACTTTACTAAAAACGAGAAGATACAATCTTTCCTTCGTTTAAGGTAAGTGAATAAATTAATTAGTCTTTTAGATCTTCAACAAAGAATTTTCGAAAAAGAAAGCATACGAATTTATTTACCAATTCGTTAGAGACCATAATCTCTTTAATTTTAGGTAATTGAATCAATTTTGATTTTTTAAATAATATTTCGAAAGCGAATTTTTGAACAAAGAAATATATTTTTTGAAGAATATTAATTTCCGAAAATATTTTTTGATGGAGAGGAAAGGATTAGTTTTTTGTGCTTATAGATGAATTTTTCTCTCTATCCACATGTATCCTAAACACCTAAACCATAGGGTACCTTCGATATCTTCAGCACACTATGTAGGACTTGGCCTTGTTACGTTTTCTTTCCCATAAGAATTCTGCATAAAATAATATTAGCACAAATAATATAATTTTAAATTTATGTTTTGTTTTTAAATCATCAAAATTTTGAGATTAGAATTTGAACGCATAAAATAATATTAGCACAAATAATATAATTTAAATTTATTTGTTTTGTTTTAATCATCAAAATTTTGAGATTAGAATTTGACCCTTGAGCCAATAGAGAATACTGAAGGCATCGATTCGTGGGTGGACGAAGCCAAAGGTAGGAAAGAAAACATTAGGATTGCCGACGTACCGTCTGATATTGACTAAGGCAAGCTATTGGATATATGTTTTATGTATAATATTGCGCTAGAGTACAAACTGATTTGCCCCTCGGAGAATATGAGGGTAACAGAGCCGTTAGATGAGGATGCTATCATAATGTATGAGGAGAGTTTCTGATCTGGGGTTCGGTTTCCCTTGTTGGCATCTCTTAAATCCTTTTTAATAATTATAGCATCACCATTAGCCAGTTACACCATAATGGTTTGAGGTTCTTATACGGCCTAACGGAGTTGGCTCGCCAAGATGGACATAACTTCATAGCTCGAGCAGTTCAGGAGCTTTATCAATTTTCTATTCGCCCCAATGAGGACCACTACTTTTTGCAGGCAAAGAACAAATGCAATGTATTTTCTAAAAGTTATAAGATTTCCTCTTTGAAGAATTAAAATTTTAAATATTTTATTGTTAAAAGACAAAGAGAGTTCGGAGTGCCGAACTAGTGGTTTGAAGATCCACTTCGCCATCTTCCTGTCTCTCTCACCCCCTATGATTGGATGTGTGTGGAGTTAATAAAAGCTAGGGGACTAAGATCTGTTAACCTGAGGCAGGTGATAGCCGAGGGTTATCTGATCCGTTCTCCTAGTGGTCCTTTGAGACCTAACCCTTCCCCTTTTGGTAAGGCTCGCCCTTATTTGCTTATGTGTTGGTTCCTTGTACTAACACTTTTTAATATTTTTTTTTTGTTTTTATTTTTGTGTGGAGAAGGCCCCTAAGAAGGCGAATACCTCAAAAATGGCCAACATTGCCGAGGCAGTGAAGAAAAAGACTGAATCAGGTAGATAAAAAAAAAGAGGCTCCTCTAGTGATGATTGATCCTCCTGCAGATAATATTGGCATTGTTTCTGAGCCTGCTAGTGTCAAGCTTCCTCCTACCAGTCCTTCGGCCGAGCCTAGCAAAAAAAGGCTTTAGGAAGTGCTGATTCCTCCACCTCCTCTTCCTTCTCAACCAGTTGATTCCTTTGACATACATGCCTATTTCATGCAGAAGTATAGGTCAACTTGTAGTTTACAACATGATCAGTCGAGCCGGGAGATGTTAAGGCATTGCCTCTTCTCAGCCAATGCCCAACAATCTGAGTGCCTTGATGATCTAGGTATCAAGGACCTCGTCAACCAAAGCCTATTTCAGGCGATCAATGCCAACAATTTCAATTATGCTCGTATCAAAAGGTTGAAGAGGGCATATATGAAAATGGAGGTGAAGAGGGTTGAGCTAGAGGAAGCCTTGAAGAGTCTAAATTCTTCTATGATGGAGCAAGAGGCTCAGCATAAGGCTGAGCTTACTGCTTGGGATACTAAGCATAAAGAACTGCAAGAAGATCTTCGAGCTCAGACTGAAAAGATTCAGGCTTTAGAAGGGAAGAATGAAGAGCTGGAAAGTGAGAATCAAAGGCTTCGGGCTTAAGAAGGTTCTATGGAGGAGGATTTAGCCAAGGCTTGCTTGAGCCTTAGGATTAAGATAATAACTGAACTAAAGGCTTGGGATCCAGAGTAGGATTGGAGTTGGGTGGAGGAGATGTATTCTGACGATGAGGAAGATGGGGACATCGAAGAGGTTGGGGATGAACCTTTGTCATAAGATCCGAACGTGAATGGTTCACCTTCTCCTTAAGTGAGGACTAAAGTTTCAGCTGATATTCATGCTGTCTCTTCAGAAGGGTGAGGCGCTAGTACGGATTCACCTTTGAGGGAAGACACTAATTAGTATAGGATACAACCCTTTGTACTTAGTTTTATATAAGGAATTTTTGTAATAATTCTTGTAATGCTTTTTTGTGTTTTCAATGAAGAGATCTTTTTTAACTACTTTAGGTGTCATGCTCTTTTTCTTTTGAAGTACTTTTGATAGTATTTTGTTTTATGTTATGCCCAATTATGAACTAAGTATGTGTTTTATTGGGGCAAAGACTGAACCTAAGGATTAAAAATCTGAACTTGTTGAAAATATATTTTGGAAAATTGAATATGTCTAAACTGATGGACTGAGTTAGGGATGCTTAGGTCCAAACTAGCGAACTATTATATCCAAGTTGATGGACTTACTTTAAGGATCGCTTAGGTCTGAACTGGAGAATTATGTTTGTCCGAGTTGATGGACTTAGTTTGAGGACTGCTTACATCCGAAGTGGAGAATTATCGATGTCCAAGCTGATGGGCTTAGTTTAAAATGGAGAATGTGTATGTTCGAGCTGATGGACTTAGTTTAAGGACCACTTAGGTCCGAACTGGAGAATTGAAGAAAATGCTGAAAAATTTCTAAGTAAGATCCTTTAGGAAAAACTTAATGCATCATGCATCTCTTACCTCTGTAAGGCATGATACATTAAGTGAAAAAACCTGAGGTCTCTTTATTATTCAAATATAAAGTTATTTTACACCTTATTGGGTGGAAATACGATATTCCTTTTTGAGATTGTCTACATTCCATGTCCGAGGTAACTTAACTCCTTCAACCTTCCTAAGCATATATGTGCTTGGGCCTAGCCGCTTTGAGATTTCATAGGGGCCTTCCTAGTTTTACACTAACTTGCCTACGACTACCGAGCCTTTGGTTATCTCTACCTTTCACCAAACTCTATCGCCCTCTTTAAAATATCTGTTTTGGATTCGCCTGTTGAAGTATCTTCTCATCCTCTGTCTATATGCTTCGGCTCAAATTGTAGCATCTTCCCTAAGTTCTTCTGCTAAGTCTAGGCTAATCCTTAGACTCTCATTTCTGCCAAGCTCATCATATTCCCTTGTTCTCTTGCTGGGAATACATATTTCTACTAGCACCAATACTTGGGTCCTATATACAAGGGAGAAAGGGGTTTGTCCTGTCACTTACCGAGGTATGGTCTTGTAAGCCCATAGCAAACTATTTAATTCATCTGCCCAATTAGCCTTCTCCCCGTCTAACCTCTTCTTTAAGCCTTATAGAATTGTTTTGTTGGTCACTTCGGTAAGGCTGTTAGTTTGGGGGTGAGCTACCAAGGTGAAATGAAGCCCAATATGCCAGTCTTCATAAAAAGATCTAAAGGCTCTTAAATCAAATTGATTACCATTACCAGTGACAAGCTTATGGGGTATGTCATACTTGAAAATCACAATGTTCCTAAATAAGCTAATAACCCGAGCTGGGGTAATGGTGCTGAGGGCCTTAGCTTCTACCCACTTGGAGAAGTGATTAATTGCAACTACTATAAATTTTCTTTGCCCAAATGTTACAAAAAAAGGTCCTAATATGTCTATCACCAATTGAACAAAAGGCAAGGATGAACCTAAGGGTTGTAGCTCTGCAGAAGGTTTCATGGGTACCTGATCATATTTTTGGCAACTAATGCAATGGTGAACATATTGACAAATATCCTTCTTCATCATTGGCCAGTAATACCCTAGGAGTAGTATTTTCCTAAGGATCACATCCGAGCCCTCATGTGCTCCACAAACACCTTCATGGGTTTCCCTTATGATGTAATTACCTTTTTCTTTAGTTAGACACTTCGCCCAAGGGTGTGATTTTGACTTCCTATAAAGCTCTCCCTTTTCCAGTGTATAGTTCGCTGCTTTCTGCAAAGCTTGATCACCTCTTGCTTATTATCAGGCTGAACATCATTCGTTATGAAATCAATAATTGGACTCATCCAATTGCTGCCAGGTTGAAATATAAGGATTTCATTCATCTAGTAGCTCGACTAGCTTTGGTGCTCGAGCATCACTTCCTTTGGTAATTCTTCTCTTCGTGCTATGGTCTTAGCTATGGTATCTGCCTCCTTATTGTTCGTGCACTCTATTTGAGTTATCATCCAAGTACCACCTTCCTCCTCTAGTTTATATAAGAGAGATAGAGCTAGGGAGTGGTACTTAGCTAAACTTGCCTCTTTGGCAATGAATGTGCCTGTAATTTGATGGACCATAAGCTGTGAGTCTAGGAAAATATGGGCAATTGGGGTTTCGTACCTCAAGGGCCCGCTTAAGTCCTGTATTTAAACCCTTGTATTCAGCGCCATTTTTAGTTGTTGCAAAATCTAGGCACAAGGCATATTGTACGTTTGTCTCCCTTGGCCCTTGTAGAATTATCCCTGCTGCAGCTCCCGAGCTCCCTCCCCAAAGCTCCAACAGTGTATAATTAGCAAGTGCTATTGTCAAGGTCTGGCATCTTCGCTTCCGGTGGCCCCTCTTCATGTTCTTTGGAGAACTCAACCACGAAATCTGCGAGCACTTGTGCTTTCATCGCAATACGGGGTGCGTACTTGATGTCAGATTCTCTCAATCTGATTTACCATTCTAATAATCTCTCAGAAGTTTCAGCTGGGTGTAGGATGTTTTTCATAGGTTGGTTAGTTCAGAAAAATATAGTATGAGATTGGAAGTAGTGATATAACTTATTTGCTGAAGTAAGAATGGCAAAGGCCAGCCTTTCAATATTTGGATATCGTAGCTCGGCACCCCTTAGGACTTTGCTTGTGCATTAGATAAGGTATTGCTCGCATTCCTCCTCTCTGACTAAAACTGATGCAATAGTGTTTTTAGTAGCAGCTAAAGGCTTATCTTTTTTGGGTCTACTTAGGAGACGGGTTGAAGATAAGAATTCTCTAATCTTTTCAAAGGGGAACTGGCACTTTTCATTCCACCAAAAGCCCTTCAACTGTTTTAAGGTTCGATAGAAAGGCATGCATCTCTTGGCTGAGCATGAGATGAAATGTCCTAAGGCTGTGATTCAACCATTTAGCTGCTGAACTTCGTGAATGTTAGTAGGTGCTTGCATCTCCAACAATGCCTTGATCTTCTCGGGGTTCGCTTCAATCCCCCTTTATGATATCATAAAGCCTAAGAATTTACCTGTTTTAACCCATGTACATTTATCTGGACTGAGCTTCATATTGAAATTATTTAAAATTTCAAACGCTTCCTATAATTCTCTAGATAGTCGGAAGCTTGAGTGCTTCATATGATCATATTATCTATGTACACCTCTACAGTTCGCCCTATCTGGTTTTGGAACATACTATTGACCAATCTCCGGTATATGCATCCTGTGTTTTTTAGTTCGAATGGCATGACCTGATAATAATAGATTCCTCTGTTTGTGATGAAGCTAATCTTCTTCTCATCTAACTCCATTCTTATCTGATGGTATCGCGTTGTCGTATCTACAAAGCTATACACTTTATATCCGGATTGAATCTACCAATTGGTCTATGTTGGGTAGAGGGTAAGGATCTTTAGGGCATGCCTTGTTTAGATCGGTGAAGTCAACACATAATCTCCATTTTTCATTGGATTTCAATACCAAAACTACGTTTGCCAACCACTCTGGGTAGTTTACTTCCCTTATGAACCCTGCTTTCAATAGCTTATCTACTTCGACTGCTATAGCTCACTGTCTCTTTGGACCGTGATTCTGATTTTTTTGCTTTATTGGTTTATAACTTGGGTCAATGCTCAGCTTGTGGGATATGATGTCAGGATCAATCCCAACTATGTCTTCAGTGGTCCAGGTGAAGCTACTAAGATTACTCTCTAAAACTCATTTTTAACACTATTCTGTACCTCTTCTGATAGCTCAGCTCCCAGTGTTAAGCACTTCCCTGGTCTTACCTCCTCTATGGTCAGCTCGCCCATAGGTGTTAGGTTGGAGTTTGAAGTATGCCTGGGTATGTCAAGGCTGGTGTTAAGTCGGCCTTGTAGATGGTTCCTCTTTTAGCATCCACATAATCGGTAGGGCAATAGGTAACCCTTTCAGTGCTATCATGTAAGCTTCCCGAGCTGTTTGTTGATCTCCCCTCACAACAACAACTTTGCCTTTATTAGAGTAGAATTTCATAGTGAGGTACCTAATACACGTGGCTGCCTCTAGCTCATACAGGGTCGGTCTGCCAAGTATGGCATTGTATGCGAAGTGAATATCTGCTACCATGAATTTTGACTTGAGCTTTCTCGATAAGTTTTTAATTCCAAGCTGTAAGGTTACTTCTATCGATCCAAACACTTGTACAGGCTTTCCTGCTAGGCCAATTAGTGGGGTTCAGACAGGCTTCAGTCTCGCCTGGTCTAACTTCAAGGCCTTAAAGAATTACATAGTCAATAGATTAACTGCACTGCCTTCATCTACTATGACTCTCTTTACTAGGAAATTCTCTAAGACCCCCTCGATTTCTAGGGCATCAATGTGTGGGGCATGTACATGTTAGCCGTCCGCTTTAGAGAATGAGATAGATGGCCTAGTGCTCAATTTTTATTATGGTAGGATGAAATAAATTTCCCAAGCTCTCCATTTTCGAGCTGAATTGCTATCGCCTCCTGACGAGCCGCCAAAGATAGTGTGGATTGTGCTGAGGGTGTGGCATTCTTTCACCTGCTTATCCTTCTTCTCAGTTTCCTGTCAGGCTCTCCCCATGAATTCTTTTAGTTTACCCTTTTGCACAAGGCGTTCAATTTCTTTCTTCAACTACCAACAGGCCTCAACCTCATGGGCAACATCCCTATGGAACTCATAATATTTACTCTTCTTTCGATAGCCTGAGGTATCCTCCTTCATCTTCCTGGGGTAATAGAGCTGAACTTGATCACCCTGCTCTCTTGCCCAAGACTATTTATGAGCGAGATCTATTCAAAGGGGTAAACTCCCATTCTTGATGTGATCTATCGTCCCTTGAATATGGTGTTCTAACAGCATAACTAGCCTGGGGAACTGCATGGGCGATCTCCTCCGGGGCAATCATCACCTTACTGGATAGGGATGTTTTTTATGCCTGTGTTTCTCCTCCTTAGGCGATCGATGTTGCTGAGCCTCATAGGCTTCATCCAGTTTTGTGTTTATGGGCTCGTGCTATAAGTTTGACAAAAGTTAGGGGATGGTCTATACTTAAACTTTCAAACAACTTGTTGTACCTACAATTTTTGCCATGCCGCTTATTGCCACTTCATCATTCAAGTTCTCAACCTGCATCACCATTCTTTGAAACTAGGAGACATATTGCCTCAGGGTCTCTCCCTCCTCTCTTTTTAAATCCACTAGGTCAAACGATATCTTTCTGGACGGTACACACATTATGAATCGAGCCTAGATTATTGTGGCTAATTGGGAGAATAAATGAATAGACCCTGTCTTGAGTGTTTGGTACCATTCTTGAGCTGCCCACCTTCAATGTGATTGGAAAAAATTTGCACATGAGATCCTTTGAGTTGATCGGAAGGTACATCATGGTTCGGAAGGTCGCTAGATGGCTTCATAGGTCTGTAGATCTGTCATATGATTGAATGATTGAAAGGTATGGATCTTGAATTTTGGGGGAAAGGTTGTGCCTAAGATACTGGCGGACAATGGCAAGTCCTGTCGGAGATCATAATCCCCTGCTTCTCTTGTCACTCGACATTCCCTAACTAGTTTTTTGACAACATTATGAAGATTGACACTATCCATGACCAGTTGGGTGTGACTCAGCTACTGGTTGTAAGGGGTAGTGAAGCTAGGGTTCGCCTCCGACTCCGCGCCATGGAATCGCTCGTGGATTGGATAGCTTTATGACTTAGGTCATGGTGGGGGTATAATATGCTCTCGGTGGGGAGGGTTTAGTCGGTCCGGCAGTGTGGGTTGGGTCAGTAGGATTTTTGGTCTCCAGGAGGCACTTTAGTATAGTGGTAAACTAAGAGTAGGCTTAGGCTAAGGAGGCCGCCACCTGGGGATCAATTGTTGGTGGAGGAGCCAATATAGTTTGCATAGTTGCTTTGTCACGGCCACTGCCTTGGCCTTCTACTGTAGGATGATCGCTTGAATCGTTAGCCATAACTTTCAACAGTGATAAGGATCAGCCAAGAAATCTGCGAGCACTGGTGCTTTCATCGCAGTACGGGGTGCATACTTGATGTCAGATTCTCTCAATCTGATTTACCATTCGACAAATCTTTCAGAAGTTTCAACTCGGTGTAGGATCTTTTTGATAAGGTGGTAAGTTCAAACAAATATAGTATGAGATTGGAAGTAGTGACATAACCTATTCGCGGGAGTAAGAATGGCAAAGGCCAGCTTTTCAATATTTGGATATCGTAGCTCGGCACCCCTAAGGACTTTGCTAGTGTAATAGATTGGGTATTGCTCGCCTTTCTCCTCTCTGACTAAAACTGATGCAATAGTGTTTTTAGTAGCAGTTAAGTACAAGTATAAAGGCTTATCTTTTTTGGGTCTACTTAGGAGAGGGGTTGAAGATAATAATTCTCTAATCTTTTCAAAGGCGAACTGGCACTTTTCATTCTATCGAAAGCCCTTCAACTATTTTAGGATTCGATAGAAAGGCATGCATCTCTTAGCTAAGCATGAAATGAAATGTCCTAAGGCTGTGATTTGGCCATTTAGGTGCTGAACTTCATGAATGTTAGTAGGTGCTTGCATCTCCAAGGTTGCCTTGATCTTCTCAGGGTTCACTTCAATCCCCCTTTGTGATATCATGAAGCCCAAGAATTTACATACTTCAACCCTGAATGTACACTTATATGGATTAAGCTTCATATTGAACTTATTTAAAATTTCAAACGCTTCCTGTAAGTCTCTAGGATAGTCGGTAGCTTGAGTGCTTCGTATGATCATATCATCTATGTACACCCCTACAGTTTTCCCTATCTGGTTTTGGAAAATACTATTGACCAATCTCTAGTATGTGGCTCCAGCGTTTTTTAGTTCTAATGGCATGACCTGATAACAATAGATTCCCCTATTTGTGATGAAGCTCGTCTTCTCCTCATCTAACTCCTTCATTCTTATCTGATGGTATCGCGTTGCCGCATCTACAAAGCTATACACTTCATATCTGGTCGTTGAATCTACCAATTGGTCTATGTTAGGTAGGGGGTAAGGACCTTTGGGGCATGCCTTGTTCAGATCGGTGAAGTCAACATATAATCTCCATTTTCCATTAGATTTCGGTACAAAAACTACATTTGCCAACCACTCTAGGGTAGTTTACTTCCCTTATGAACCTTGATTTCTAGAGCTTATCTACTTCGACTGCTATAGCTCGTTGTCTCTTTGGATCATGATTTTGCTTTTTTTGCTTTATCGGTTTATAACTTGGGTCAATGCTCAGCTTGTGGGATATGATGTCAGGATCAATCCCAACTATGTCTTCAGCGGTCCATGAGAAGCTACAAACATTACTCTCTGAAACTGACTTAATATTGTTCTGTATGTCTTCTGATAGCTCAGCTCCCAGCTTTAAGCGCTTCCCTGGTCTTACCTCCTATGTGGTCAGCTTGCCCACAGGTGTTAAGTTGGAGTCTGAAGTATGTCTGGCTATGTCAGAAGGTTGGTGTTCGGTCGGCCTTGTAGATGGTTCCTTTTATGGCATCCACATAATCGGTAGGGTAAGAGGTAACCCGTCCAGTGCTATCATGTACGCTTCCCAAGCTGTTTTCTCATCTTCCCTAACAACAACACTTTGCCTTTATCGGAGTAGAATGTCATAGTGAGGTACCTAATACACGTGGCTGCCTCTAGTTCATACAGGGCCTGTCTGCCAAGTATGGCATTGTATGGGAAGTGAATATCTGCTACCATCAATTCTGACTTGAGCTTTCTCAATAAGTCCTCAGTTTCGAGCTGTAAGGTTACTTCTATCGATCCAGACACTTGTGCAGGCTTTCCTGCTAGGCCAATTAGTGGGGTTCAAATAGGCTTCAGCCTCACATGGTCTAACTTCAAGGCCTTAAAGACTTCCATAGTCAATAGATTAACTGCACTGCCTTCATTTACTAAGACTCTCTTTACTAGGAAATTCTCCAAGACCCCCTCGATTACTAGGGCATCAGTGTGTGGGGCATGTACGTGCTCACCGTCGGCTTCAGAGAATGAGATGGGTGGTCTGGTGCTCGATTTTTATTGTGGTAGGATGAAATAAATTTCCGAGCTCTCCATTTCCGAGCTAAATTGCTATCACCTCCTGACAAGCCCCCAAAGATAGTGTGGATTGTGCCAAGGGTGTGGCATTCTTTCACTTGCTTATCCTTCTTCTCAATTTCCTTTTGGGCTCTCCCCACAAATTCTTATAGTTTGCCCATTTGCAAGAGGCATTCTATTTCTTTCTTCAACTACCAGCAGGCCTCAGTCTCATGGCTAACATCCCTATGGAACTCACAATATTTGCTCTTGTTTCGGTAGCCTGAGGTATCCTCCTTCATTTACCTAGGGTAATAGAGCTGAACCTGATCGCCTTGCTCTCTTGCCCAAGACTATTTCTGAGCGAGATATGTTCAAAAGGGTAAACTCCTATTCTTGCTGTGATCTATCATCCCTTGAATATGGTGTTCTAACAACGTAACTAGCCTAGGGAGCCGGATGAATGATCTCCTTCGGGGCGATCATCTCCTTACTGGATAGGGATGTTTGTTATGCCTGTGTTTCTCCTCCTTAAGCGATCGATGTTGCTGAGCCTCGTAGGCTTCATCCAATTTTGTGTATTTATGGGCTCGTGCCATGAGTTTGGCAAAAGTTAGAGGAGGGCCTATACTTAAACTTTCAAACAACTTGTTGTACCTACAATTTTCGCCATACTACTAATTGCCACTTCATAATTCAAGTTCTCCACCTGCATCGCCATTCTTTGAAACTTGGAGACGTATTGCCTCAAGGTCTCTCCCTCCTCTCTTTTCAAATCCACTAGGTCAGACGATATCTTTCTAAACGGTACACACGTTATGAACCAAGCCTAGAATGTTATGGCTAACTGGGAGAATAAATGAATAGACCCTGTCTTGAGTGTTTGGTACCATTCTTGAGCTGCCCCCTTTAGTGTGATTGGAAAAACTTTGCACATGAGGTCCTTCGAGTTGGTTTGAAGGTACATCATGGTTCGAAAGGTCGCCAAATGGCTTCAGGGGTCTGTAGATCAGTCATATGATTGAAAGGTATTGATCTTGAATTTTGGGGGAAAGGCTGTGCCTAAGATACTGGCGGACAATGGCATGTCCTGTCGGAGATCATAATCCCCTGCTTCTCCTGTCACTCGACATTCCCTAACTAGTTTTTTGACAACGTTAGGAAGATTGGCACTATCCATGACTGGTTGGGAGTGACTCAGCTCCTAGTTATAAGGGAAAATCACGCTAGGGTTTGCCTCTGACTCCACGTCATGGAATCGCTCAGGGATTGGATAGCTTTGTGACTTAGGTGATGGTGGGGGTATACTGTGCTCTCGGTGGGGAGCGTTTGGTCGGTCCGACAGTGTGGGTTTGGTTGGTAGAATGTGGGGTCTCTAGGAGGCGCTTTAGCACAATGGTGAACTAAGAGTAGGCTTGGGCTAAGGATGCCACCACCTAGGGATCAATTGTTGGTGGAGGAGCCAAAATAGTTTGCATAGTTTCTTTGTCATAACTTTCAAGAGTGATATGGATCAGGGATTTTTAAAGTGTGAAGGTGTGTTCCACAATCACCGCACCAATTGTTAACTATCAGAATTGAGAATTGATAATTTATGAATTAATCCCTTGTAGGCTTAATTGAGAATATTTATATTGATGGAGAGATAATTATGGTTGGATAAGAATACTAGAAATCCTAATTTATCTGTTAGTTAGAGTTTATTTATGAGTATAATATTTTTAATATATTTATATATTATATTTTATTATAATATATTATCATTTCTCATTACCAACCAGTGCTACTCAACTTTAATCATTAGTACCCACCACCAATCTCCAGCCGTTGTCAACCTCCACCAATCATCAGGAACCGCCACGATTTATCATAACTAAATAAATCAAAAAATTTTTCTAATAAAAATTGAACTAACCAATTTATTCCGTTTGATTCAATTTATTAATTTTATAATTTCACTTAAAATTTATTTTTATTCAAATCAAATTAACTAGAATAATGAAATTGAAGTAAGCAAAGTAACCGTTGAAAATAATAAAATATTTTAATTTTAGTTTGATTCAGTTTAATTTAATTTAATTTAATTTATTTAGGTTGAGTTTAACTTTTTTTGAACATTTATAAAAAATAAACCATATTAAAATTTCAAATAAATCAAACTTTTGGATTCAATATTTCTTATCCATGCTTTACGATTTTGTTGTCTTTATATAATATATCCAAGATAAAATTATTATTTTTCTCCAATAACTGCAGGAGAGAGGAAGCAAAGGGGTTGAAAAGGACAGAATAAGAGAGAAAGAAAGACAAAAATGGAAAAAAAATAGAACAACAATACCATTAACAAGTTTTTAACATTTGAAGAGTCTCTTTCATGTGCATAATGAGGATATTAATTAACTTACGGTACAAGTTGGCAAGTTGGCTTTACATTGATGTTTACAGGTTGGCTGAACCTTAACTAAATCCAAAACAAAACAATAAACAATTAATTTTTGTATTTTTCTTCTTTTTTTTCTTGTTTTTTATTTAGAAAATCAGTGGGCAGGTGGAGCGTCCCCAACTGCTTCAAATCAAGGGAATCCACAACGGCACTAAAAACAAGTAGGACGACCAACATGTTGACATTTTATTATAATTTTTACTGATTTTACAAATCAAGAAAGGTGGCAATTTTGAAATTTTAAGTGATAAAATATATATATTAGAACGAGCTTTGCATTTAACTATTATTAAAGTATTCTTATAGTATAAAAACAATATTATAAACTAACCATATGTGCTATGATTAATATTCTCGCTTAGCTAAAAAATATTTTAGCTATTTTGTTTATATATTCAATTCTCCACAAGCTCATCCAAAATACATTCCAATATATTTATAAAAAAGAAGAAATTTAATGTACCTGTTTGCTAGTATTGAATTCAGAAATGGTCAAATATTTTATGACTTTTATACATTTCATTAAAAAATTTATGGCATTTCAAATTTTATAGGGGTTAACTATGCTTTAAAGTTATAAATTTTGGTAATATTTCATACATTTTCACATTATAAATAATAGGTTTTATTTCTTACATCCTCCATTTCATTTTAATAGCACTAAGTATGTATTTTACTATGTTCCACTTAAGTGTTCTTTAACATTTTAAGACTATTAATATTTCTTAATTTTATCTATATTTATTAGGTTTAATTTATTTTTGTATTTACATTTAAGAAGGACAATTTAGATATTTTACCATGTACTTTTAGAAAATGAATGAATTTCAATCATTTCCTTAATCCTTGTAAAAAGAGCAAATGTTTTGCTATTAAAGTGAAACAAAGAGAGTACTATATAAAGTATTAATATCATGTGTGGTTAGTACAACTTTCGAAGTAAAATTTTTTATAATTTTCAATTATCCAATAAGTATTTAATAATTTTACAAGTTGAAGTATTTAATAAAATGATTTTGCAAATTCAAGTTTTAATATATACAATTTTATAGTTTGAAGTACTCAATAAGTCAAAATAATAGTTAAGCATATCATTCACTTTTTTACAGAAAGTATATGAGTGAATTTATACATTTTGTTATTTAGAAATTTTCTAGATTATTTACTTTCAAAATTATTAAAATCATGAAAGTAAAATTTTTAATTTATAGCTCTATATATACATTACTTTTTCTTTATTTTACCTAGATATTTATTATTTTTCTTAAATGCAAGAGAGAAGTTATAAAAGACAAAAATGAAAACTTGCACTTCTATTCTCATTTCTTTACCAAAGAAGATGTAATAAAAGTGTAAAAGTTAAGGTTCCTTGATTATTAAAGGGTTTGTACAATTAAAGGGTAAAAGTTAACATTCTTGATTACTTGCGGGTGTAATATGGATTAAAATGTAAAACTTTTTTTTTTTTTGACATGAAAACTTTTTTTATGTCAAAAAAATTTTCTTAATTACTTAACATTATCATACATAGATATCTAAGCGACTTAAGTTGAGCCGAATTCTATTAAATTCGAGCTCAATTTATTAATGATTTGAACTTAAAATTTTGAATTTGAACTTGAATTATTTATATTTTATAATTAAAATAAAGAGTGACTTTCTATAAGTTTAATTCATACTTGAATTCTATTTATTTATTTTGGTTGATAAAAAAGTTTGATAGATAAGCCTGAATTGACTCACTAAATTTATAAAAAGAGCGAACGTCAAACTCGTTTATGAAAAAAATCTAAATAATTGATAGGGCTAAAGCGTAAAAATTCAAAGGGTTAATAAGAATAAAAATATAGAAGTAAAGATTCTTAGAATATTGAAGTATGAATTCAGATTTTTGCCCTTTTTCATTTCATATTTGCCTACTTATTCATTGTTTTGATTCTATGTGAAGTATTGACACAAATGGAACAGAATTAGTAAAGCTTGACTTAATAAAAGTTTACTATACAAGAAAAAATAAAATATAAATATACAATAAAAATAAATAAATAATAAGACAATAATAAACCGCTGAGCTAATAATGAAGGATGGTTCCCTCAAAAAAAAAAAAAAAAAGATTCTATGTGAAGTATTGGACACAAATGGAACAGAATAGTAAAAAGTTGACTTAATAAAAGTTACTATATACAAGAAATAAAATATAAATATACAATAAAATAAATAAATAATTAAGACAATAATAAACGCGCTGAAGCTAATAAATGAAGGATGGTTTCCCTCAAAAAAAAAAAAAAAAATAATAATAATAATTATGAAAAAAAAAAAAAAAAAATAATAATAATAATAATGAAGGGTGGTCACAAAGGCTGCTATCAGATGGATCACTTAATAATATCTTTTTTCCCATTTTCAGAATTTTTTATTTCCATTAATTTCTTTTATAACTTATTTCCATTAATATATAAGATTTCTTCTATTTTATTAAAAACGATATAATTTCAAATTATGCAAGAATTAAAAAAATATTAAATCATATCAACTCTGGAAAGCTAATTATAATTTGCCAAATCACCCTTTTTTTATTCATTTAATTCTCCGAATAAATAATACTTGGTGAACTAGCCATCTCACTACCTCGTGTTATTCTAAATTTTGTTCTACAAGCCACCGAGGACTGTAGTGCTCAATCCCATTCATTCTTTTTCTTTATTTTATTTAATTTTCTTTTAACTTTATTTTTCTAACAAATAAACTATTTTTTCTTCAAGTCTTGGGTCAGCTTGACTTTTGGTTGAATTTTCTCTACTCAATTAGCGGAATTTTCAATACGAAGTTTTCTTGCAGCTGTTTAGTAACATGTGCTATTTACTGCTAATGTTTGAATTTTATTTTCCAATTCATAAAATATATATTAAAGTATAAATAAATCAAACACATTCCTCTCTTTATTCCACTTTAATATAAACAAATCAACATTTTATTTTCTTCCACTTTAAGTATTCATTTGGATTTTTAGAGTATATGCTCCCTCCGTTCCACTCTAATGGCAACAAATAGACATTTCAACTTATTCCACTTTAAGTGTTTATTTAGGATTTTGAGACCATATTAATTATTTTTTTCAATTTTATCTATATTTATTAAGTGTCATTTATTTTCATATTTACTTTTAAAAAGACAATTTAGACATTATATTATATATTTTTAGAAAATCAATTTATTTCAATCATTTTTTAAATTCTTGTGAAAAGATGAAATGTTGCTATTAAAGTGGAATGAAAGGGGTACTAAATAGCCGACCAAGTGTGGTTTGTTTGATCTGGTCATTTTGTAGGGAGTAGAAGGTCTCAATTTTGATCCTTCTCACCCACGAAAGTTATTACCAATTTATATTATGATTTCATATTTAAATTAAAAAAATATTTTTTTTCTTGAAAATATATATTTTTTTTTCTTGAAAAATATATATATTTATATTAATATATATAAACAGAGCAGTTTGCATTGTATGGAAGTTAAGTCTCTGAAATTGCGAAGTATGAGAAGAACAACAATTACTTAACATGGTTGTAAAAAGATAAGGTGTAATGACATCAAGTAAGAAAATATTTATTTTATATTTTTAGATAATATCTTTAGCATGATAATATTTATTAGTTGCATCTCATCAAGATAATGCGTTAAATTAAATTAAAATTTAATTAAAATACAAATAACTCAAGCCATCAAATAAAAAATACTTAATTTATACCAGGAACTAAGTTGCACAAACACATGACACGAGATACGGAACGTATGAGATATATGGTAACAAATAAACAATCATTTATAATAAATAAAAAATAAAAAATAAAAATAAAAAAATTAATTTTTTATTTTAATATAATAGTTTAAATTAAAATTAAATTAAAATACATTAAAATTAAAATAACATATAACCCAAAACTATAAAATAAAAAAATATTTAATTTCAATGATTATCCTTGAACGTATGAGGTAGTTTATATATTAAAAAGTTAGGTTGTACAGCCACGAGACAATCGAGATATGAGAATGTACTGATAATAAATTAAAACATTATTTATAATAAAATAATAAACATAAAATAAAAATAATACCTTAAAATAATAAACATAAAATAAAAAAATACTTAATTTCTTATTTTAATATAATTAGTTAAATTCTCAAAATTATTATCACTTGAAAAATCTAAATCTATCTATATAATATATAAAAGTAGGGTAGTTTATTTTACATGGAAGCCAAGTGTACGTAGCACAGTTTGCCACTTAACATTATTTTGGATTATAAAATGACGGATGTTAGAATTTTACACAATTTAACACAATCGTAAGAATTGTAAAAACATCAATATATTCTATATTTTCATATTATCCCTCTATCAAGATAATATCTATAAATAAGATTACCTCTAGCATTTAATTTAATATATTAATATAAATTTATTTCTTCTTACAAAACAATTAATAAGTAATCCACACGCTTAAAGAGTGTGAATAAACAATATATTACTATTGAATAAACAATACATATAAGAAATTTAAAAAATACAAATTGAAAAGTATGACATATGATAGTTTTTAAAAAAGTAAGACATCCACATGCTTAGGACACATTACACTGAATAAGTAATACATTAATGTTTCAAATAAATAAACAAAAATTTTATAATAAATTATAAACATAAAATTAAAATAACTTAATTTCTTATTTCAATGACATAAAAAATATTTAAAAATACTTTATTTTTTTATTGATAATAAAAAAAAAAACCTTGGTTGAGTAAGTTGGTGTATAGAGTAATCTCATATACCAGGAGCTGAGTTGCACAGAAACGGGACATGAGATACAGAACATATGGGAGACGACAATTTTAAAAAAGGTAAGATATTCACTCGCTTAAAACACACTACATTAAATAATTAATACATTAATATTTCAGATAAATAAATAATTATTTATAAAAAACATAAAACAAAAAACACTAAATTTCTTATTTCAATTACACAAAAGTAAATTAAAAAAAAATACTTCATTTTTATTGGTAATAAAAAAAATCTTAGTTGATTAGCTTGGTATATGGAGTAGTCTCATATACCAAGAGCTAGTAATAAAAAAAAATCTTAAGTTGATTAGCTTGGTATATGGAGTAGTCTCATATACCAAGAGCTTAAGTTGGCAAAAACACAATGGACAATGAGATACAAAGAACATACAAATAATATGATAATTTTTTTAAAAAAATGTAAGGAATATCCAACACGCTTTAGGACACATTATACTAAATAAGTACTACATTAATATTTTCAAATAATATTTTATAATAACATTATAAACACAAAATAAAAAAAAAAAAAATTCTTATTTCAATGACACAAAAATAAATTAAAAAAAAACACTTTTATTTTTTATTGTTTTTTATTGGTAATAAAAAAATCTTGGTTGATTAGCTTGGTATATAGAATAGTCTCATATACTAGGAGCTATGTTGCATGGAAACGGGATACTACAATTTTTAAAAAAAGTAAGATATTCACAGGCTTATGACATAGTACACTAAATAAGTAATACATTAATATTTCAAATAAATAAACAATCATTTATAATAAAAATCATAAATAAAAAATAAAAAATATTTAATTTCTTATTTCAATGATACAAATGCAAATTAAAAGAAAACACTTTATTTTTATTGGTAATAACAAAAAAAACTTAATTGATTAGCTTGGTGTAAGGAGTAGTCTCATACACCAGGAGTTAGGTTGCATGGACACGGGACACGAGATACGAGAACGTATAGATATGATAATTTTTAAAAAGTAGGACATTCATATGCTTAGGACATTAGGACACACTACACTAAATAAGTAATATTTTAATATTTTAAATAAATAAACAATCATTTATAATAAATCATAAACATAAAATAAAAAATATTTAATTTCTTATTTCAATATTTAAATTCTCAAAATTATTATCACTATTAAAAAATATATTAAAGTGTGCATGCATTTTTTTATATAGATCATACCATGCATGACTTTTTCTATTGCAAACTTTATGAAAAGTTTCGTATGATACTTAAGAAAACATATTTTAGCATCGCAACTTTTTAGCATATCTCAATAAGGAAAAAATATGCATCATACCATGCATTTTATTATATAATTTTACGATTTTTAAATGATGTTATAAAATATTATTTTATCTTTTAATATTACCTTGTGCATCGTGTGGATTATAAGGAAAAAAAAAAGCAATTATATTTTCAGATAATATCATATAGGAGGAAAAAAAACTAAATTAATCTTAAAAAACAAAAACTATTTTATTCGGAAGTAAGACAGGAATATAAGGGAAAAGAATTCCGATAATTATGGAATATAAGGGAAAAGAATTCCGATAATTATCTCTTCTAATTAGAAGGAAAATAAAAAAACTATAAATTTGTAGAGAAAAATTAATTTTATTTTTCCCTTATATCCAAAAAAAATAAGTAACAAAAGTTTTTCCCAAAAAAAATTTAGTCCCTTCTTATTTTTTTTATTATTCGTTAATAAAAAAGATACAAAAATAATTAAAAAAACACTTCATCACACGATACGGGACACACGCGATACGATAATTTTTAAAGAAGTAAGAGATCCATATGCTTAGGATACACTATACTAAATAAGTATAATACATTAATATTTCAAATAAATAAACAATTATTTATAAAATAATAAATCAATAAAACAATAAAAAATTACTTTAATTTCTTATTTCATTATAATTATTTAAATATCCCTCAAAATTATTATCATATTTAAAAGTACAATTAATAAGTGTATATGCAATTTTTTGATGCAGGTCATAATAAGAGAATCAAAATGGGTCATAACACGCGAACACGACTCGGCCTAACCCACGCGAAATAAATTTGGGTTAGGGTTGAAGGTAAACGAGTTCGTGTTATAGAACTAACACGCGAAATAAATGGGTTAGGGTTGAGGTTAAACGAGTTCGTGTTATAATCGAGTCACTCATTTATGACACGAATATAAACGTGTTGTGTCACGGGTTGACAAGCAGGTTAGGCGAGTTTTAAGAGTAAAGAGATAATTTTTGTGTTAGATATAAATACTCCAACTAAAATTTATTTAAATTTTATTGTTATATTATTTTTTATTTTAATTATAAATCTTGAAGAATTTATGCATCTTACGGTGAAAATTTATTTTTAAATATGATTGAAATTAAATAGTTTAAAAGTTAAAAATACTATAAGCAGGTTAACATGGTCGTATATAAGTCAAAACATCCACTTAATCTATTTATGATATTATGCAGGTTACACGAGTTGTATATGGGTCAATACGACCCACTTAACCTATTTATGATATGGGTCAACATGATTCACTTAATCCGTTTATGATATTAAGCCGGTTAAACATGACGTGTTCGTGGCAACCGTCTAATTTTTGTGTTGTGTTTGCGTCGAAGTTATAAAAAATTATTTCATTCTTAAATATTACTCCGCACATCGGGTTCTAACAATATATATATATATATATATTAAAAATTTTGACCTAAAAAATTTAGTGCAAATATTTCACTGATAAAACCAAAAAGTGTACTAATATGGCAAGCAACTCAATTCAGAAAATTCTAATTTGGAAATAATGAAGACCAAAAGTGGATTTTGAAGCAAATCGTAAAGAACATTTCGTAATTGGCGGCTAAAATCGATGGAGTGTAGAGTTGGCTTGGAAGCTAGTCAAACTCAGCTAAAAAAAGATTCGCTCGACTCTGCTCATTTAGTAAACGAGCCAAATTAGAATTTTATAATTTCAAACTCAAAAGCTCGTTGAGCCTTATCGAATTTTTATATATGCATACATACAATATTATTTTAGGTTTACTCGATCCTTGAACTAAATTCAAATTTAGAATTTTTTGAATTAAATTAAAATCTCAAGTTGAGTTCAAGCTAAGGTCGAGCTTAAAATTTTCAGACTCATTCATTTTTGGGCCAAATTTCGAGCCTGACAAGTTCAAGTTTGGCTTGGCTCATTTACACCTCTAATCGTTGGCTCCAAATCGAATTAATCTGATTGATTTAATTTAGTTTGTTATTTTAAAATATCTAATTTAATTTCCATTTTAATTGAAAAAAATTAATTTTTGAATTCAGTTTACATTAAATAAACAATCAAATCAAATTATATTTAAAATTAGGTAAAATTTAAAAATAAAATTATATTTAAAATTAGGTAAAATTTAAAAATAAGTAAAATATATAAAATAATTGATTTGATAGGACGCAAGTGTTAAAACATTTTAATTTGTTTCATTAATTGGTTTGATTTCATTTTATGTGAATCAACCACTTGCAGCTGCAGCGCAGGCTGCTATTAAAGTACTAATCATAGGGGAGAATGGGGACAAAGACGGCTGTCGTATCCTTATTGAGAACGGAATAAATGACGTCAATTAATATGGCCGTTTACATAAAGGGTTGCGTCACTTAGTTTATCATTTTCACAGTCGCACGCCAACTGCTGCAATCGAAGAGGAAAAAGGAAAGGGAAAAATAAAAAAAAATTGAAGAAATTAAAAATATGATACACGTTGCTGTACAACTCAACACAACTCCAAATATTTTTATTTTATTTTATAGAAAAGTACAAATTATTTTTTGTTCGTTTTTAGCCTCCTTTTCCATCGAGTCGTTTCGCTCTACCTTCTCATTTGTATATTCCATTGCGTGGTGGCTACCACATTAGACTAATATACATTAGGTCCAAAGGGTGTCTATCAATATTTGTGAATTGGAAAATCTAATGCAATACTCTTTCAACTTGAAAGAATCTTTAGGAGAGAAATAAGCAAGAAATTTAGTGGGTTGATTTGATTTCGTAGATGCGTGAAATTAATTCTCCTATTAATTATAGGAATTTGAGATTAATTTATATTTATAGGATGATTTTTAGAAAATTTTGATTTGATGAGTTTGAAAAGTGAATTTGTCGGTCTCAAATTTTGATTCAATGAATTTGAGAGTCAGTGTAATAATTTCCTTGCAATTAGTTTGTGAAGTGTGCGATGTTGCTGAGTCATATGAATATGCGCGCTCTTAACTTTTGAGAATCGTCAACTCAAAGTTTAGGATATATAAATAGCAAAGCGAATTATAAATTGTGATTAGCCATTGCTTAATTGGAGTCGATCTTTACTTGAAGATTTTAGGCAACAGATTTGATAATCTATACTATATATAAATGTGGAAATATGAGAGAATAATGAGATTTTTGATATCATATTTAATGAAATTTGAAATATGCTAAAAATAGTCTTAGTCATAGATAATTAAAAAATTAAATTTTATTAATTAATTAAATATATTTATAAAAATTATTTCTAAATAAACACATATAGATAATTAAGCATGTAAATATCATGTATGGGTCCATAAATTTAGGTGTCCTATATGGACATTATAATTATTATAAAAAATAAAATACAAATATCAATTAATAAAGTCAAAAAGTGATTAAAATTATAAAAATACTCGAAATTAAAGGTTTATTTTAGTTTGTCCTAATAAATATAGATATGAAAAAAAATGCGTATAGATTTACTGGAGATTTATATGATCTCATAATAGATTAAGATTTAAATCTCTTTCCCTAATAATTAAAAGAAAAAGAACAAAAATATATTCAAAGTAATTGATTAGAATGCCAAACTTGTTATAAATTTAATCTCATTGTCAAATTAAAATTTGTCACACATCCACCAAACTTAGATGGCAAGAAAATTTATAAAGTAGAGAATAAAAAAAATAATTTTATATTTTATATTTTTTTATTATTGAATAGTTCGTAACTATTATCATTTTTAAGCATTTTCAAATTTTAAATTTTATCTTTTTTAAATTTATTTTTAATAAATATCTATGATAAGTGTCACGATCCGTTCTCATGGGCTGGATCGACACTAAGACCCAATTAAGGTTAAAGCCCTTGAAGCCCGTATTAAGCCTAAAATACCAAACTCATACACGCCACACAAAAAGATCTCAAAAGCTGTAAGCCCATATAAATTTGTATATATCTATAAATCATACAATCCTGGCCCAATCTCAAATATCTCGAGTAAAACTTAATTAGGGCCTAATAATAATACATCTCATTCATAATATGGGCTACTGATTCATATGTATTTAAATAAACAATAAGAACATCCATAGGTTAACACTCCTGTTTAAAGACCAAATTAAAGATACACAAATCCTACAACTGCAGAGTTCGACAATAGATAGGAGTAGTGAAGTTTTTACATATAACAATACATAAATTGGTTAATTACAAAATTGAAATTTACTTTTATAGCCCAGAGACGATTGCAGAGCTTTAGTCGGATCGATGAGCTTCTACTGCCTGACAAGTTAAATAAAAGAAGAGTGAGTTTTGCAACTCAGTGAATAATAATAAATAATGCATAACACAAGCATTCACACGAAACGCATCCTGAGGTACTAAAGTGAACACAGAACCAGTCAAGCATATGGCACAATATCAGTACTCACAAGTAATTTCACTTTCAAATAATCACACAAGTGGAAATTGGTCAGCGCGGACCGAAAACTCCCAATGAACTGTCCTCACACATGGCCCGCCCTCTCAAACGTGTGCACTAGGGAGTCGATCCCCATACATGGCTGACTGGTCTAATTCTCACTTGACCAGCCCTCTCCTTTTTTTAATACTATCTTTTCTTTTCCATACCAACAGGCGGCCACCTTATGGTTTTTCATATCATATATCATCAGATGCACATAGGGGCGCCAATCTCCCCACACATGGCCAACGGTATCAAACACTGCCTTCACACATTCATGGTAACTCACTTCATCCCAATTCCACATAAACAAGACACAACAATTTCACAACACAAGTAATCAATTAATTCACCAAGTATAATGCATCAAATCAATAATTAATATGCAGCATAAAAGAATATAATTAAGATGTAAGAAAATGTATATAAACATAATCATATATTAATAATAACATAGTAATATAATAAAATAAATGCTAAGTTATAGAATATAATTAAGATGTAAGAAATGTATATACATAATCATATATTAATAATAACATAGTAATATAATAAAATAAATGCTAAGTTATCTTTTAATTATTCCTTTATAGTTAAATAATATATGCATGCCAAATGATAGTAAATGCAACCATTTATTATTATTTATTATTACTCACAGTGGTAGAGAAAGAAGAAGCTCTAAATCAGATTCTGACTAGAAGGTGCAATAGACGGGTCCGAGCGATCTAAAGAATTTAAGAATACAAGGAAAGAAATGTATCAGACAAAGGACTAATTTAAATGGAGAATTAAAGAATTAATCCAATAAATTATTTACTAATCTAACTTGCTATAACTAGATTAAAGTTTCGGCAGTATCTCCCCTAAAAATTGAACTATTCACCTGTTCAAAGAATTGCAATTTTATATATATATATATATATATCAATCAATCATCACACAAAGTCCATCTATTGGGCGATCAAACAATTTACTTTTCCCTTCCTCCATCCGAATTACAATATCAATATTATACTCAACCCTCAACATCACCAAACTTCTATAATTTATAAATTAAAATAACATTCAATCTAGTCTACCTTAAATCCACATTTTCATTCCATTAATATTATTATCGAATTTCCCCTATTAAATTTATTTGGTGCTAAATTAAATTAGCCTCAATTAATTAAAGTCCTCTAATTAAATCAACACATTACACTACATTGGTCAATACTCAAAATTAAATTAAATTAGTTAGCCATAAAATGCAATTAATATAGGGTTGATTCAATTATTTAAATTATATATTTGCATTTAAATGGTTAAATAAATTCGTAGGAATTTAAATGGTTAAATAAATTCGTAGGGTGTTAGTTTATTAAAAATTTTAAATGAAAAATTTTGAAAATAAAAATTCGGGTTGTTTCAATAAGACACATTTTGAAAATTTTTATTTTTTATTAAAATATTTGATTCTATTTCAATTATAATTTAAAATATTTTATTTCAAAGAAAAATAAAAAAGTATATATTTTTTAATATTCTTTTTTCTTTATATTGATATGATTTAATTAGATATATTTTTTTAAAAAATTAAATTTTTAAATAGAATATATACAATATTTTATTTAGGAGAGAGGTAAAAAAAGAAAAAAGTATATTATTTTCATTAATATTTTTCTTTATGTTTGTAATGATTTGATTGAATATAATTTTTAAAAGATAAATTTTCAAATAGAATACGAACAATTAAACCTTTCAAAATTTTTAAACTTTTACTTTTCAAAATTTATTTTAAACAAAATGAAGATACATGTGTGTGAGATTGCGAATAATTTAAAATTTTAATTTTAAATATTTTAATTTTAAATCATATATAAATATTTTTTTTATTATTTTATTGATATAATTATATATCTATATACATTGAAACTTTTTTTATCAGATGGGTTCTGAAAATCAGTGTCCTGAAAATCAGACTGGTTAGTTAACCGATGAAGGTAGAAGTTCACTAAACCGAAGGATTCAATCGGGGTCAGTACAGTTCAACTAGATTTTTATATATAAAATTTTAGAATATATTTTATTAAATAAAATTGAAAGTATAGAAAAAAAAAACTTTGATATCAAATAAAAGAAAAACATTCTCAAATTTGGCTTTTATAAAAAGAATTAAAAATTTAGAAAATAATTTTCAATAAAAAGAATAAAATATGACTTAATTTAATACTAAAAAAATAATTAATTAAAATAAAATAAATGTGACATCCTACTGAATCGAATTGTTGCATTTAGAGAGTCGAGTTGAGTCGGGCCGAATCAAAACTCGGTTCGAGCAATTAGAGTCCATAGTGGGGTAGAATGAGATTTAAATTAAATAATTAAAATAATTGGACTTAATTGAATTAAACATAAAGATTTAGACTCAATTGAAATAAAAGTATAAGGATTAGGACCTAATTGAAATAAAATATAAAATTTAGGTATTAAATTGTAACATATTGAAAATTTAGGTACTATTTGGTAATTTTTAACATAATATCAGATATATATTCAGAGTTTTACCCAAAAATTCCATTTCATTTTACCTTCTCCATCTTCTCCTTCGTATTCTTCAATTTTTTTTCCACTAACCCTTACTTTCTACCTTAATATTCAACCTTATTTAGGACTAAGAATGTTATTCAAGCATTAAATGCAATCTATAACTATATCCAAGTAAGTTGAATTTCATAATTTAGTGATATTTGGGTTATAAATGGGATCATAATAAGATGTTATTATGTATAGGAGAGGTTAGCTCAAAGTTAGAAGAAAAAGGAAGTTAAGAAGAAGGTTTGATATCTCTTTTCGTTTAATGAATGTTTTGTATATTTTTGCATGGTATTATGTGTAGTGTGATGATATTGACAAGATTTGTTGCTGAAATGTTGAGTAATAGGTCTGAGAATGTTGTAAATGTTGAGTAATAAATGTTGAGTAATAGGTCTGAGAATGTTGGTAAAGCATGGGATGAATTGAATAAATGAATTGGATATTGATTTCATGCTGAAACAGGTTTGTTGGAAAACTGACTAGTAAATTCAACCTGAATTTGAACCTGTTTGACGATGGAATTAGGAAGTGGTATAAAAGAGTTATTTGTTCCTTTATGTTTTAGTTGTCCATGAGCTCTAGAATCATCTAAATTGGACTTATAAATTGAAAGATATGACCAAAATTATACAAACTGTGCAGGCTGGAAACTAAAAGCTGGGCAAACTGAAGTTACTACTTTAGCTCAATATTTGACTACTTTACCAACATATTTAAGAGATGTGATAGAACATATTTGTACCCTAATGTGTTATCTAACCATAGAATTTAGAATTACCTTAATTAGACTTATGAAGAAAGAGTTATGCTAGAATTAGTGAAACACGTACAGGCTGCCTTGGCGGATTTCAAGGCTACATTAGAAATGATGTTGGGATTCATATGTAGATTCATTCAGCCTAAGATTATTACTGAATTTAACCTTATGAGTTAAATTAAAATCAAGAATTTCCTTAATTTGAATTGTATAAATTAAGTTACATAAAGAGTAGTAAGAGTTGCGCCGCGGGTACAACAGTCAGATTATTTCCATGATTATTTCCATGCAAGTTACTTTACATGTAAGTTATCAATTGTTTGCATTATTACTCATTAGATATTACTTGTATTTAAATCCTCTTAAAGCATGAAACAGGTTAGAAACACACAGAATGAGACAGCATTCAGGTAAACAGTATGGTTTATGAATTTTATGAATAATTTAATATGTTTATTGTATTATTGAAATACAGATAATATGTTCCACTGAGGTTAGGTAGAAACCACGTAGATAAGGCTATGTCGCGACATAGGATAGCAGATCTGCGCCCCATACAATTTGGTACTCAGCTATAGGCCGTTGAGTGGATATGATTATATACGGGTCATAGCAGCCCAGCCATACAGTATTCATCCAGTTTCATACAGTTCTTCTTATCACTAGTTTTCTTATCACTTAGGTTTCACTGTAACCTTATGGGAGCATAACAGTTATGAGATTTATTATTTTATAAATTATACTATGTTTAATAAAGTTGCATTAATTTCCATACAACATAATGACTAGCCAGGTAAGATCATGAAAAGTATAATGATATGTGTGATTAGCTGTCTATTTTATTTATCTTCCTTATTAAGTTGAAATATCACTGAGCTTATATTTTGCTCAGCGAGTTACCTGTTTTAACTCACGGGTTATAGGTCTAGGGACCGTAGCAGAGTCATCTTTACAACTACTAATAATTCATCCTATTTAAAGACCCAGTCTCATCTTTTAAAGACCCAGTCTTCAGGGTAGCTACACATTTTGATATTTTGGTTTTGTATATACTTATCATGGCATGTACAGGGCACATAGTTGGGCCCATTTCATTTTGGAAAACAGTATAGTGTCTTGTAAATATTAAGTAAATATATATATATAAATGATGTATAAAGCAGCAGCTTGACACAATATTTAGCATACAGGATGATATTAGCATGACAAAACATAGGTTCAACCAGATTGTAGCGTTTCGACATGGTTCGTTCGGGTTATCGGGTGGACCGGGAAGGGATGCTACAAATTTTGGTATCAGAGCCAGGTTAGTTCCCCGGGCTTGAATGCATATTTCATTATAGTGTACATGCCATGACTACCTTAATGAACTAAGCAGCTGTTATTTTTATAGGAGGATGTCATAGGAAGGTGAGAGCGAGTCACACGCCTCCAGGGCAGTAGAGGGTGAGGCTCTAGTAGCACCAGGTTAAGAAGTGCTGTTAAAACAACTTGCGGATACTTTTAAACAGATTGCGGGGGTGGTACCTCAGGCACCAGGGGTAGTAGATAGAGAAAGAAAGTCACCATTAGAAAAGATTAGAAAATACGATGCGAAAGAATTAAGAGCTAGCAAGGATGACAGTCCAGAGACAACTGAGTATTGGTTAGATGGTACTTTGAGAGTCCTAGAGCAGTTACAGTGTACACCAGATGACAGTTTGATTTGTGCCACATCATTACTGATAGATGAGGCATACATATGGTGGAATACTATTCAGTAGAGGGTACCAGCCGAGCAGCGTACCTGGCAATTCTTTTTGGATGAACTCAAGAAAAAGTTCATCACAGAGGCCTGCCTTGATGCTAGAAGGAAGGAATTCTTATACTTTTGGCAGAACATAATGTCAGTTGCAGAATATGAAAGAGAATTCACTAGACTCGGCAGGTATGGTGACCGGATAGTGGCTACAGAGGCAGAGAGGTGTAAAAAGTTCCAGGAAGGCTTGAACGATGAGATTTAGATGGGAGTGGTAGCTTCCAGATTCAGTGAGTTCTTAGCTTTGGTAGAGGCAGCTCAGGAGTAGAGCGGATTCAGGCCAGTCAGCATACCAGATGCTAGCGGTCTCAGCAGAAGAGAGACCAGACTCAGAGTGCACCCAGTACATATCAGCCAGAGAGCAAGAGATTCAGATGTGCTAGTACTTCAGCTGGTCCTAAGCCTTCCTTTAGCCAAGGCACAACTAGGGGTGCTAACGTGCCAGCGGCATCAGTTGTGGCTAGTTTTGCCGGTAGGGGTAGAGGTTCAGGCAGAGGATCTAGTAGAGGCACCGGTAGAGGTGCAGGTACTTTTCCACCTTGTGGGCATTGTGGCAGACGACATGGTGGAGATTGTTGGATGGTGACTGGTAGATGCTGGATATGCGGAGCACTAGACCATCAGAAGAAGGACTGTATGAAGAGGGTAGAAGTTCCTACACAGTTCACAGCAGGCAGAGGTAGAGGTTGAGGTAGAGGTGAGACCTCCGGAGGTTAGAGACAGCAGTCAGAGACTGTGGACAAACCCTCCGGAGGTTAGAGACAAGCAGTCAGAGACTGTGGACAACCCGATACCAAGTTCAGCCAGGGTCTATGCCATATGAGCCAAGGAAGATGAGGCAGCTCCAGATGTCATAGTTGGTGGATGTTTTTTCTTTATTTGTCAATACCAATTTATGCTTTAATTGATCTGGATCAATCACATTCATACATTAGCATAACCTAAACATGGGTTAAAGGGTTAGCAGTTGAGCATGTGCAGTCAGGGTATTTTAGTTACTAATCCATTAGGAGATTCGGCAAGTAGATAACAATACCAGTGGTCAAAGGACTGTCCGGTTGTTATTTCATGGAAAAGTGAGTTTCTAGGAGATCTTATGGAGTTTGGCCCCATTTCAAGAGATTTGATGTTATTTTGGGTATGGTGATCTTGCTAATGGCTATCCAGACATCAGGCTATAGTTGATTGTGCAAAGAAAATGGTGACATTATATACAGCAGCAGGGGAAGAGATTACAGTCGTCGAGAAACGGTGAGATTTTTTGGCTAATGTGATATCAGCCATGGCAGCAAAGAGATTAATTCAAAAGGGCTGTGAAGCATACTTGGTATATGCACTGAAAGCAGAGAAAGAAAAGTCAAAAGTGCAAGACATACCAACAGTGTGTGATTATCCAGATGTGTTTCCAGAAGATTTACCAGGGTTACCACTAAGGAGAGAAGTGGAGTTTACCATAGATGTCTATCCCGGAGCAGCACCAGTATCAATTGCACCTTACAGAATGGCACTAGCAGAGCTAGCAAAGAGTTAAACAGAGTTAAGATTCAGCTTGCTTATTGGACAAAGGCTTCATCAGACCCAGTGTATCACCTTGGGGAGCACCAGTGTTATTCGTAAAGAAGAAAGATGGATCACTCAGACTGTGCATTGCTACAGACAGTTGAACAAGCTGACAATCAAGAATAAGTATCTATTGCCTCGAATCGAAAATTTATTTGATCAGCTAAAGGGTGCAGGCTATTTTCTAAGATCGATAATAGGTCAGGATACCATCAGTTGTGGATAAAGTAAGAAGATATCTCCAAGATTGCATTCAGGACCTGATATGGTCATTATGAATTTTTAGTAATGCCATCCGGTCTCACAAATGCACCGACGGTTTTCATGGATCTCATGAACCGCGTGTTTCATCCATATCTAGATCAGTTCGTGGTGGTGTTTATAGACGACATTTCGATCTACTCTAGAGACAGGGTTGAACATGATAAACATTTGCGGATTGTACTTCATGATCAAAAACAATTTATGGATTGTACTTCAGACCTGAGGGATAAACAGCTGTATGCTAACGCTCAGTAGTGTGGATTGTACTTCAGACACTGAGGGATAAACAGCTGTATGCTAAGCTCAGTAAGTGTGAGTTTTGGTTGGAAGAAGTTTCTTTCTTAGGACATGTGGTACCATCGGAGGGCATCAGAGTGGATCTTAAGAAGATTGAAGCTATTGTTGATTGGAGACCACCTAGGAATGTCACAGAAGTCTGAAGTTTTCTGGGCTTAGCTGGCTATTACAGAAGGTTCGTAGAGGGATTCTCCATCACTGCATCACCATTAACAAGATTGTTGAAAAAAGAGGTTGTTTTCCAATGGGATGATAGGTGTCAGCAAAGTTTTGAAACTTTGAAGAAAAAGTTGACTGAAGCACCAGTGTTGACCCATCCAGTGTCAGGTAAAGAATTTGAGATTTAATTTGAGATTTACAGTGATCGCCTCTCATACTGGGTTAGATGTTGTACGCATCGTAGACAGCAAAAGTGGTGGTTATGTATCCTAGCAGTTGAAGCCAACACTGAGTTGAAATTATCCAACCCATATTTAGAAATTGGCAAGCCTTGTTCTAGCGTTCAAAGTATGGAGGCATTATCTGTAACGGTGAAAGTGTTACATTTACACAGATCATCAGAGTTTAAGTATTTACCGATCCAGAAAGACTTTGAATTCAAGACACGAAAGTGAGATGCAGATTGTGGCTAATTATGATTTGTCATTATTCCCATCCGGGCAAAGCTAATGTGGTAGCTGATGCCCTTAGCCAGAAATCATTATTACTTTGAGATCCATGAGAATCAACATGCGAGTTACCAACAGTAGGGAGTTATTCCTTAAGCAACAGACTTGCAAGTACAACATCTTGGGTTCAGGAAGCTTGCAGAGCACAGAAGAAAGATAATCAAATAGCAATATGGGTTAACAAGTACAAGAACAAGAAGACCATGGTGGGAAATTCAGATTGGATAGCAGTGGAGTATTGTTCTATAAAGACAGAGTTGCTGTACCACAGACAGGGGAGATCAGACAGAAGATTCTGCATGAAGCTCACAACAATCTATTTACAATGCATCTAGGCAGTACGAAGATGTATCAGGATTTGAAGAAAGGTTATTGGTGGCCAGGCATGAAGAAAGACATCCGAAATTTTGTAACAAGATGTCTGACATGTCACAAATAAAAGCAGAACATCAATTGCCATCTGGGTTGTTTCATCCAATAACAGTGCCAACATGGAAATGGGATCAGATCACGATGGATTTTGTTACCAGATCACGATGGATTTTGTTACCGGATTACCTCAGACGCAGCGGAAGCATGATGCAGTATGGGTAATTGTAGACAGATTAACCAAGTTCGCGCACTTTCTACCAGTCAGGATGGACTATTCTCCAGACAAGTTAGCAGAAATTTTTGTTAGAGAAAATAGTCCGACTATATGGAGTTCCATCATCCATTGTATCTGATCGTGATCCAAGGTTTACATCAAAGTTCTGGGGTAAACTGCGGGAAGCATTAGGAACGAAACTACATTTCAGCACTGCATTTCATCCTCAGACAGATGGCCAGTAAGAGAGAGTAATTCAAATCCTGGAAGACATGATGAGATCACGTGTTATAGAGTTTGAAGGCAGCTGGGACAAATATGTACATCTCATGGAATTTGCCTAAAAGAACAGTTATCAATCGAGCATTAAGATGGCACCATATGAAGTGTTATATGGCAGACAATGCAGGACACCTGTGTGTTGGACAGAACTTAGTGAGAAGAAGATTCTGGGTCCAAAATTGGTTAGAGAAACAGAAGAGAAAGTGGAAGAGAAAGTGGAAATCATCAGGAAAACGGCTGAAAGAAGCAAGTGATCGACAGAAGCTCCTCATGCTGATTTAAAGAGAAAAGGACATTAGAGTATACGGTCGGCGATAAAAGTATTTCTTAAAAGTTTCACCATGAAAAAAGATCCTAAGGTTTGGAAGAAAGGGTAAGCTTCAGTCCCTAGGTTCATTGGTCCTACGAGATTGGTTGAACGTGTAGGACTATTAGCCTATCGACTCAGCGTTTACCTCCGACATTAGATGTGAATTCATAATGTCTTTCATGTATTCATGTTAAGGAGATACAAGATCAGCCCGATCCACACGTGTTCAATCAGCAGGAAGAGATTGAAATTCAGGCAGATTCACCGTTTATGAAGAAGAACCAGTTCAGATCCTAGCAATAGAAAATTAAAACAATTGCGAAACAAGAAAATAGCATTGGTAAAACGTTCTTTGGCAGGAATCATAAAATAGAAGAAGCAACTTGAAGAATCTGAAGAAACCATGCGACAACGAGTATCCGCATTTGTTTTACAAACAGGCTTAAACATCGGGATGAAGTTTTTATTTAGGAGGGGAGACTGTGACATCCTACTGAATGCGAATCGTTGCCTTTAGACGGTCCGAGTTTGAGTTAGCGCCGAACCAGAATCGGTTTGAGCCATTAGAGTCCAGAGTGGGGTAGAAATTGAGATTTAAATTAAATATTAAAAAGAAATTGGACTTAATTTTAAATTAAACCATTAAAGATTTAGACCAAAGATTTAGACTCAATTGAAATAAAAGTATAAGGATTAGGACCTAATTGAAATAAAGTATAAAGTTTAGATATTAAATTGTAAAATATTAAAAATTTAAGTACTATTTGGTAATTTTTAACATAATATCAGATATATATTCAGAGTTTTACCTGAAAATTCAATTTCACTTTACCTTCTCCATCTTCTCCTTTGTATTCCTCAATTTTTTTTCCACTAACCCTTACTTTCTACCTTAATATTCAATCTTATTTAGGACTAAGAATTTTATTCAAGTATTAAATGCAACCTATAACTATATCCAAGTAAGTTGAATTTCATAGTTGAATTTCATAATTTAGTGATATTTTGGATTATAAATGGGATCATAATAAGATGTTATTATGTATAGGAGAGGTGAGCTCAAAGTTAGAAGAAAAATGAAGCTAAGAAGAAGGTTTGATATCTCTTTTCGTTTAATGAATGTTTTGTATATTTTTGCATGGTATTATGTATAGTGTGATGATATTAATAAGATATGTTACTGAAATGTTGAGTAATAGGTCTGAGAATGTTGTTAAAGCATGGGATGAATTGAATAAATGAATTGGATATTGATTTCATGCTGAAACAGGTTTGTTGGAAAACTGACCAATAAATTCAACCTGAATTTGAACCTGTTTAACGATGGAATTACGTGGAATTAGGCAAATGGTATCAAGAGTTATTTTGTTCCTTTATGTTTTAGCTGTCCAAAGAGTTATTTGTTCCTTTATGTTTTAGCTGTCCATGAGCTCTAGAATCATCTAAATTGGACTTATAAATTGAAAGATATGACCAAAATGGTACAAACTGTGCAGGTTGAAAACCAAAAGCTGGGCAGACTGAAGTTACTATTTTAGCTCAATATTTGACTACTTTACCAACATATTTAAGAGATGTGATAGAAAACATATTCGTACCCTAATGTGTTATCTAACCATAGAATTTAGAATTACCTTAATTGGACTTATGAAGAAAGAGTTATGTTAGAATTTGTGAAATATGTAGCGTCTCGACATGGTTCGTTCGGGTTATTGGGTGGACCGGGAAGGGATGCTACAATAAAATATTAATTTTAATATTTAATTATTTGATTATTTTAATTAATATAATAAGACTTTGTATTTAGAAATAAAGAGGTCCAAAAGTAATAAATCATTAGGCCCAATTTTTAAAAGGCTCAAATTTAAAAAGGCCCATAATTTGAGACAAAAACCTAGATTTTGAATCGAACTGATTTTTAACCTGTTCGAATCACTGATATTTGGCAGGTTTTTGTTTCGTTTTACTGGCTTAGGCTAGTTTTTGAAGGTGCCCGTTTTCCTATGTAACTTGGACCAGAACACTGTCCGGTTGTTGATTAAATCAGTTGAATCAGCTGGTCCGGTCCGTTTTCAGAACCAAGTTGAAAATAGTTTTATTCTTTAATATTTTTTTTTAATTTTTAATTTTTTATTTTCTTTTTCGTTACTGAATAATTTATAACTATTATCATTTTAATTTAGCAAGAGATTTATATCTCCCTCACAATAAATAGATGACCTCTTGATGATTATACGTTTTTAATTTTTTTGATATTTTTTCTCTTATATCCTAAATTTGTTTAACTTGAGAGAAAATAGTGTTTAAGAAACTGAAAAAAAAGAACTATATATTTCTATTTTGGATCACTTTTTGGGTTTCAAGAATTTGTGTATATGTCCATATATTTTATTCTCTAATACATTGGGTAAGTAATACTACTACTGTAGCCAAAATGATTTCCATAATCAATTCAGTTTGTGACCACTTCATTATATAAAAATAGAATTTAATATATAAGAAGTTGCGTTACAAGTAGCTTGTACGATAAAGTATAACACAAAATTAATCACTTGTATTTATTTTAATTTAAACAAGAAACTTATGCTTTAATATTATATAGATAAAAAAAAAATTACAAGAGTACAAAAAAATAAGTATATAACGAGTATAGTCAACGTACAACGCACGTCATAAAAAAAAAAAACTAGTATATAATAAATGATAATATATGATAACAAGATATGTAGGGTACTACTATCCTTAAATGTCTCCAATGGGTGGGATAATGGAGGATTTTTCTCCACTATCCTGATCTCCTCAACCAACCCTTTCCCATTATAAATAGCAAAGCGGGGAATTCTAAAACACACATGAGTAAACTAATCACTTTATCACTTAATCACCCAGACATTCCTCTTTTCTCCAATTAATATCCTAAGAGCATAAAATAACATAAATCTCATTTTCAGAGGTTACAATTGGTGCAGTGAGTGTGGAACATACGTCCAAAATTCATTACTAATGTATACTATGGGAATTTGAGATTAATTTATATTCATGGAATGACTTAGAGAAATTTGATTTGATGAGTTTGAAAAGTGAATTTGTTCGTCTCAAATTTTGATTCTATGAATTTGAGAGTCAGTGTAATAATATCTTTTTAATTGGTTTGTGAAGTGTACGATGCGACAGTGCTTTTCGCAAGTGTACGAAATCGCAACAAGCAATATAGAGTGAAAGAGTATCGTATCCACAGAGATTGTATATCAAGTACCAAAATTATGTTAACCTATTATTATTTAAACGACAATAAGATAGATTTGTTATATTAATTTAAACGACAATCAGTAGATTTGTTACAAGGAAAGTAAATTCGAAATAAAAACAGAAAGGATCAAGCAACAAAATTTAGGCTGAAAGAAATCAAGGATTTAACTTGGGAGTTTGATTTCAACTTAATTCTAATCCAATTTTTTTTATTAAGTCTGTTAATCAAAATTTTTATTGTTCCAACGTAGGAGAAAAACCCTAAAATCACTAACAAAGCCTGTCTGCGATGTATTTTTTAGCTATTCTAATGCTGTCTAATTACCTATCTTCCAATAGCGCAATCAAAACAATAAAATTAAATCATTCAAGTTTTTTATGGTTTGCTTTTGTGAATTCATAACCTAAGGTCAATTAACTTTGAAAACCCCTATTGAGTCAAACCATATAGCTTCCCGCATCAAGTTCTTATTCTTCAAGTAATTCATATAGCTTTTTTCATATCAAAAACCTTCTCCCGATAGTGATTAATGAAAATAAATCTGTAACGCCCAAATTTTCGAATCTTAAACTAATATTATTTTATCGGGTCACGGATGGTGCTACGAAGGGGGATAATATTTTTTTAGATCCAAGGAAGATATTGAAGTTGATTAAACTATGAATGGGTAGGTGATTTACCAGTCTATGAATAGTAACACCGGTCTGTTTGAATAGTACTATACCGACTCCGGGAGTCGGTATTATTTTGGTTCCGGAAAAATCAACTATATATGTTTTTTATATTTTCTTTAATATTTTTGGAGTATGTTGCGTGTTTTATGGATAGAAAGTAAGTAAATGAATATTTTGGAGAATTTAGATTAATTAGTGAATAGTGAATTTGATGCTTTATTAATTAAAGGAAATTTGAGGAATTTATTTTTATCGGAGTAATTTGAGAAATTTGTGGAGATAAATATATCTGTGAAGGAATTGAATTGGGAGAATATTTTTCAGCCATTAGAATGAGCTTAATCTTAGCCATCCAATTATGGGGAAAAGACCAAATACCTTGATCACTTTTATAAATGTCAACTCAATTAATTGAGCAACCACTTTTTCTCTTCTTCTTCTTCTCTTCAAACGGCCACTTCCTCTTCTTTCTTCTCTTCTTTGTTTTTCTTCACTTCTTTACTTGTTAAATTCCACCAATTTAAACCCACCAACTTGATTTAAGTAATTTAATCTTAGATGAATTAAGCTTGAGAAGCTGATTTGTTGGTGATTATTTTCAAGTGATTAGTTTCAAGAAATTTGGAGATTCTCTACTTAAGCCAAAGGTTGGGGAAACCTCTAACATGGAGTAAAGGCAAAGTTAGAGCTTAGAAAGCTTTAATTTAAGCTTGCTAATGCTTATTTTTAAGGTTAGTGTTCATAAACACACTTACCTTACTTGATTTTTGATTTTGTGCATTTATGCTATCATACATGTATTTTGGGATTTAGTATGAAATGATTGATTTGTTGAACTTTGGTTGCAATAACATGCTCTTGGGTGATGTTGATCAGTATTTAGTATGTGGTAGAAATCTCTACCTTGTATCTTTGTTGTTCATGTTCGTTTCATGGTTAAAGTAAGCTGAATTTTGGAAAAAGTGTTATTGGGTGAGATTAAGGACTAGTTTTCGACCATTTCTGTTTTCCATTTGTGTCTGCGTCCTTCATGAAAGTTGAGATGAAAGTTGTAGCTCTACTTTTAGCTTTCCAACCAATCCTCTTGGTCCAATTTGGGAGATATATACGCTCAATTATGAATAGAACACCCAAACTGACTTGCTTTTGTGTCGGGCCACATGCATCACTGAATTGAGTGCCCATTTTGACCACTATAATGACAAGATTTGGTTCTGAGGTCTTCATTAAAGTTGTTTCCCTGTGTCTTGAGACTTCCCTGGTTCTGGATTGGTTTAATTTGACTGTTTGGTTAAGTAGGAATTCAATAAACATTAGACTTAGTTCTGTTGAATCGGGTCTGGACTGTTCGTCTGTGTTCCTAGCTTCTGTTTACCATCTTACACATTGATCTGGTCTGTGTCCCCTTCATAAAATTTGTATCATTTTATCTTATCTTTCTAATGAATCTGATTTCGTTCAATTTTGAGACCTCTAACTCAAGTTATGTCTTAAAAACACAGCAAAGGTCAAGGTTATTTTAATGCTGGAAATTTCCTATGCCTTGACTCATAGGATTATTTGGATAAATGTATGTATGAATCATGTGTGATGAGGTTCTCTTGATTATTTGTATGTTTGAGGATTGATTTGACAAAAATAATTTTGGAGGATTGATTTTGAAAAAACTAAGATATAAAAGGTTTGAAAAGTGGTATTGTTGGATATGTTTTAAATAATGGATATAAATGGAAAATTGTTGGAAATTTTGGATAAGTGGGGGAATTAGTTTTAGATAATGCATGATGAGGTAGATGGAATACTTTGGTGCAAATAAGTGTTATAATGTTAGTATGCTTGGTTGGGAAGGAAATTCCCTCCTTGGTTTTCATTAAAGAGGCCAAACCACTCCTAGGGTGGTAAGGGGTCCCTTCTGAACATTTGTAGCATTTTGGGTTAACTTTCTAATGAATCTGATTTCATTCAATTTGGAGACCCATAACTCAAATTATGTGTTAAAAACCCAGCAGAGGTCAAGTTTATGAACATGCTGAAAAGTTCTTGATTTATGTACTTTATACTATATTACGCGCCCACCTTAAGTACATCACTTCCCTCTCACACTTAACCGATGTGGGATTCGCCTAAGGTGAGTGCACTGTCACTACAGCCATCGCTCACAGCCACCGCTCATAGGCCACGGTGTGCGATGGGCTCTACTATGCATGATTGAAACGTGGTATGATGAGATTGATTTTGTTATTGTGAAGCTATGATCATATGCTAGGGTTATCATCCCTTACAAATAGGCGGACGCGCTTATTTGTGTGATGGGGTGGTGCTTTCATAGGCCACGATTGTGCGATGGGGGTGGCGCTAATATAGGCCACGATCGGTGACGCTAACATAGGCCACGATCAAATCTGCTCATGTTCGTTCTGTCATAGGCCACGAGTATGTGATGGGGGTGGCGCTAATATAGGCCACGATCAAATCTGCTTATGTTCATTCTGCATGAGTACGAGCCTTAACGAAAAATGTGTAACACCCACCGACCTATCCTGGAGAACCAGACGGTGGATGCCACAATCGATGCCAGAGCATCATCTTATGTCACTTATAAAAGCTAGATCACAATTTAGAAGTGGTTAAATTTATGAGTTGAAAGAATTAAATTATTTATGTTATTAATTATAAGTTTATTTGATATTCTAAGTAAAGAACTAACGTATTTATGGTGATTAAATGTTAAAGTAAAGGATTTATGGTATAAAGAATTAAATTATTTATGTTATTACTTAATAGTTTATTTGATATTTTTTTATATAAATGTAAATGTATGTTGAAATTTAATGATTTTATTATTGTAAATGATTTTATGTAATTTGTGTTTTAATTAAGTTGTCATTGCAACTTTAGTAAGTATGTGAATTATGAGCACCGCTGAGTTTTATACTCAGCGTGTTGATTTTTATCACGCGCAAGTTAAAGACCGTGGTTGCTGCTTGAAGATCAAAAGAGTAGCATCAGAGTAGAAGAGACTATTGTGGTAGTAGTAGAATGAGATTTATGTAATCAAGAATTATGGCATGTATAATTATTACATTTTCGGAAAGGGTTTTTTGTTATTATTTTGAATTATAACTTAAGCATGTAATTAGCACTTATGTTTGGTGTTATATTCTGGGAGATAAGCAATGAGATTCCCATTAAATTGATCTGAATATAAAATATTTCCAAGAGAGTTGAGTATGAATTGTTTTTAAAGACTTGATATATATACTGAATGCATTACATTGGATGATATTAAAATGCTATTGCAGGATTTATATTAGTTATGAAAATTTGAAAGTGTTGTTGTGTTATGATGATTATTTGGAGAATGTTTGGGAGTTTGGAAGTTTCATTGGCCAGCAGTGTTTTGTATTCACATGTTTTGGCGACTCAGTTTTTTAAAGGGAAATTCTTACAGTATTTCTGTAGGATTTTTCCCAATCTATTTTCTCAAAAAAAAAAAAAAAAAGAGATGCGTTAATTAAAATGAAATGATTATTTAATAAAAAAAAACTATTACTCGCTAAACTTGTGAATACTCATTCTTTACTTTTCATAATCTACTATATGATTGTACTGTTAAGTTAAGACGGTGTCTCGGACGCGGAATGTGCGCATCCGTCGTCGGGTATCACGACTGGCGGGAGGGTATTACAAATCAATCCAGGGGAGATTCTTGCCTGCGAAGCTTTAGGTTCAATAATAAATTATAACAACAACAGGAAAAGCAAATCTAATATTATAATAAATTGAATCGAATTAAAGTTACATCAAATCCCTAGTATAGAGTTTTAGCTAGACTAGTAATTAAATAAAACTGAGTAATACTGGGATAAATCTCATAATCAGTAATGAACAATAATGAACAATGAAAAGAAAAACAAGATTAAGAGTTTAGAGATAAAAACTAGGTAACAGCTATGTGGATGGCTTCCTTGAATCTTGGCACAAATCTTGAAAGCTTGAAATCTTTGAGAGAGAGAAAACTATGTAGAAAAATACTAAATTTCGAGATATCCCAACGATGAAAAGCTCCCCTCTTTATATAGACCTCCTAGAGGAAAATCTGACTCCGTTTAGGAAATAGAATCCTTATTAAGTACAAAATCTTCTTTTGGAGATCATGACTGTTTAGGCCTTGGATTTGTTCTTAGTTAGGATTCTTTTCTCGTCCTAAATAGGTTTAGATCTTGTTTAGCACGTTTAGGAAACTATCCGAGGCGGGCCCATGTGAGAAAAAGATTGGCTTTCATTTTTAGTTCATTTTTAGTTCAAGTCAGCTCTGCCTTCGAAACACGGGCGTGCCATCTAGCACGGCTTGGGTGTGCCATCTAGCACGGCTTGGGCGTGCTAGAGTCTGGAACTATGAATGATTGAGCACGGGCCATGCTATGCAACACGCTTAGAGGAGTCTTTGTGGCACGAGCGTGTGTCCTAGCACGGCTGGGGCATGCTAGGCTCTGACCTTCCAGGATAAATTTCATCACAGACATGCTAGGAAGACACGCCTTGAGGTTCCTTTGGGCATGGGCGTGTCCTATAGCACGGGCTAGCCGTGCTAGCCCTTGACTCTCCACTTGATTTCTCTTAGTTTAGCATGGGCATGCTATGATGCACGGTCAGGGCGTGCTAGACTCTGACTATTTTGCTTTGTAATGCTCTTTTCTGTGCCAAAACCCTACAAATTTCTTTAAGATCAAGTGGATTATGATTCAAAGCGAAGCTTTGAGAACAAAAATTAACTTAAAATGAAGTAAAATAATCAAAGTATTAAAATTTACTAAAATTCTAATTAAAAAACTATACTAAAATCTTGTAAAACTGACACCTATCAAAATTCCCCCATTAACGTTAAAACCATTGTTTGTCCTAGCATAAACTAAAATTAAGAGAAAATAAATTGACAAAGCTAAGCTTAACTATGGTTGGAGATAATTATTCATAAAATCACAGATATCACAAATCATTCAATATGTGAATAAATCAATTGTTTTTTCCATGCTAACTTATAATTTAAGCTAAAATTCAATTTGTGATAAAGCACATTCCTTGATTTAAATATAAGTTTAGAGATTTTCAACACTAATTACTATTCAAATTACGATAAATAGGGTATGAAGTCATCTAAAAATAAGATAATTGATAGTACAAATTTCCAAAGGCATTCCCATAATGCCAAATTAGGTCGTCCCTTTCTCCACAATTGAAATCGGCATATGATTTTTAAAGTCAAAAGGTCTTTAATTTTGGGTTGTAATGGGTTTTCGGGGTATAAAATTTAGCTTAATCCAAAGCGAAAAGATAAAGGTAGACAATTTTGAGTAAAAGAATGTTATAATATCCAGATTTTCATTAATACCAAAACTTATTTCTTTTTAAAAGGGAGTTTCTGTCTTGAAATTCTTCACTAGCTAGAGGTATTTTGGCAAGGTCTTTTCTTAATATTTTGGTACTTTTCTTCCTTGCTTTTTCCATTCTTCTTGAATTCTTTTGATTGCTTTTCATGTGCCTCTTTTTTTTTTCTTTTTTTGATTCTTTCTTTTTTTCTTTATTTGGTACACTTGCTAGTATTAATTGAGAAATTCTCCCTCCTTGTTGCTATATTAAAAGTCAAATCTTTCAATCATACAATCCTTTGTACTTAGGGTAGGAATTTTAAATTGGCTTTAAGGGCTAGGTTTATTGAGGGTGAAAAAGAAAATTTTATGGTTTATAGGCTTCAAAGTTGGCTTCAAGGGTCATATTTTTGACTTAGGTGTTAGGCTGGCTAGGCTAAATATGAAGTTCAACAAAAAATGCCTAAATCATCTCTTTCTAAATGGTAAGCATTTGAATTTTTGCCCTCAAAGCGGAGTTCTAATTTGGTGCTAGGAATGCCAAGGTTAATAACTTGTAGATTAATTTAGATTAAAACATGCCTATATATCATAAATTTTCATAAAAATTAGTGTCTATAATCTTAGAAACAGATAGTTAAACCAATAAATCATGTTAAGTCAAAATTTTAAATTTAAAGCTCAAACATACTAGATAAGAAAATCAACTAATTTCATCACAAATTTCAAAACTGTGACAGCTTTCAAGCTTGCTTATAATTATTCCAACCAACGTTAAGCAAAAATAAAATTTTAGCTAAAATTTTTCCTTCCCCCAATTTAATCAAACACATTGTCCCCAATGTGTACAAAATAAACTGATTTCCCCATGCATTCACAGAGGAAAAGAAATAGAGAGTTGGAGTAAGCAATTACCAAAATTGTATTGAAAATACAATGGGAACTGGGTGTTGGAATGTCATAGCTTAAAGACCAAAATAAACATTAAGAAAAAGCTACTAAAAGATATAAATAGTCACTAAAAATCAAAAGAAAAATAAGAATTGCAACAACAAAATGATTCAGTGGTAATGAGAACAAAATCAAAATAGGAAAACAAATAAAAAGTTTAAAAATCCATCAAGACTCCGGTGGTGGGGTGATGTGGGCTCGTAAGAGCTGGATAACAGTCTGGAGTTGGCGCTTAAACAGCGTATCATGATGCGAGAGTCGAGGCTCCCGTGCATAATCTCGATAGATTGGAATCGGTCTGCAATCATAGATTCCATCCCGTTAAGGCGTGTGTCAAATATGTCCATTTGAGACATCATCCTTGCATGGACTTCATCATTGGACATGCTTGACGCTCCTTAAAAGGATAGACCAGCACCGGAAGTACCTGCACCAAAAGAATAACCAAAAGGAGGCGGATTATCCTCCTCCATGTCAGCACCACCTGTGGCCTCAGCTTCCTCATTCTCAGAACTGTCCTCTCGAGCACCTACTACCCGATAAGCATCTCCAACCTTCCCAATTAGTTTCATGTGGATCATGACATCTAAATCTAATCTGGCCCCCTCCCACACTATCATAGATTGGTCTAGCCGGGTTCCAGACTCGTAAATACGCAGCAATGCGGGTCACAAAGCACCCCATCATGATAGCCCCTCTACCTGCTCTAGCCACCCTCGCCCATCTTTGGTAGAGCCAATACTCAACATTCAGCAAAACTCCCTGTTCAATCGCCCATATAAAGTATAATTCATTTAAGCTTAAAACTACATCACTCTCACTCCTTCCAAAAATAGTGTTAGATAAGAATTTGTGAATGTATCTCAGGGCAGGATTTCTTAGTTTGGATGCGTTGAATACCTAGGGTTATAATTAATTTCACCGGTCAAATCTTGCCATGTACTACGTTCATGAAAATCCTTAGGTATTTGGATTTGAGCGTTTTCAGTGGGGAACCCAAAAATATGGCTGACTTCATTCACAGATAAATCAAAAGTTCTACCGACAAGCCTAAAGCAAATTTTGCTCGGAGGAGAGGTAGGCAAAAATCAAATTAGAGACGAATAAGAACTCAAAAACTGTAAAGTTAAAGGCGCATAAACTAGATCCTTCATCTCAAGAAACTGTCCCCATCCTATACGCCTAAGTGGTTCTACCACAGCATCTCGAAGACCCACTTGCGCTAAGGCATTTTCATCAATGAATCTATTGGGTAAAATAGAGTGAAGGGATAGTTTATTGTACCTCTCTTGTCTGCTTGTTTGCTCGGCGTTGAAGCGATGCTCAACATGGAGGGGGAGCAGGCAGTCCGAAGTGGAGGTGGGCCCGTGGGAGGTGTAGTGGAGGATCGGCGAGTTGGGTCCGTTGTTCTAGCGAGGAAGCGGGTCTGCTACGCTTGTAATGAGGAGGCATGGTGAAGGAGAATGGTGTGAAAAAGGAGAATGGTGTGAAAATTTGGTGTGTAGTGTGTTTGATTTGAGAGAAAAGGGAGAAAAAGAGAGAAAATTGGAGATGAAAGGGTGATGGCTAGGGTGTGCGAGAGTGAAGTGAGGGGTGGTTAGGGCGTGCGCTTTAAATAGAGGCGCAATTTAATTCGATTGTCTGGTTGTGGCACGGGCGTGCACCTTGGCACGGCCAGACCGTGTGCGCTAATGTGGCCTTGAGGCAGTTCGTGGCGCGGGCGTGCTGGAGGACACGCCTGGGGTGTGCGAGCCTCTATCCTGCAAAAGAAAAAATGAAGCATACCTGGCACGGGCGTGCTAAAGTGCACGGTCAAGGCGTGCTTACCTCTGACTTGCAAGGTGGAATTTCCCTTCGGATCACACGGGAGTGCTACTGGACACCTTGGGCATGCTAGTCCCTGACTCTTAAATGGTTTTTCTCCTTTCTTGACGCACGGGTGTGCTGTGGCGCACGGTCAGGGCGTGCTAGCCTCTGACTCTTAAAGCAAAATTTGTCTTTTAAGGCACACGGGCGTGTCCTGGGTCACGGTCTGGGCGTGCTTAGTTGTCATATCATGGCACGGGCGTGTGTATTAGCACGGCCTGGGCATGCTGACCTGTGGATTTTAACTTGATCCTGAAAAATTTTGACTAAAACAAAAGAACAATTATGATGAAAAATTGGGAAATTTTTGTAACAGAAATAAGAGAAATAAATGGAAACAATAATTAAAAAAAAAAAAGAAGATAACATGGGTTGTCTCCCACTAGCGCTTTTGGTTAACGTCGTTTAAGCTCGACGCACTCAACCTAGTTTAGGTCAGATGAGACTGATGGTATTCTTTATAGGATCAAAGTTGTCATTTTGATAAAAACTTCGATTAGACTTATCATCCACTATTTCGATGGCCCCATGTAACCATCCACTATTTTCGAATGGCCCCCATGTGGAAAAATTTTCCTTGATTGTGAATGGACGGACATCCCTAGAGCGCAACTTACCCAGGGAATAGGCGGAGTCGAGAATTATAGAGCAATACTTGTTGTCTACCTTTTAGATTCCTCAGGATAATCTGCTTATATGCCATTTGTTTGGTGCGATCCTTATCATATTTTGGCAGCTTCTCATACATGGGAGCGGCATTTCACCATCATATTCCAATTGCTAGCAACCGTTTTTGGCCAACTTTCTTTTTTGTATTGAAGCGTTTAAGAAATTGGAATTGGCCCCAAAATGCTTATGCTCTAACTTCAACAGGAGATGATAAGCTTACCAGGTAACCATGCGATAATGGAGACATTACCGATTGGTGTTTTGAATGCAGTCTGTAAGCCACAGAGCATTGCATCTGAGTTTCTTGGACCAGTTCTTCCTAAACGATTGTCCAACAGTGGTCCCTCAAGAATCTTCTTGATTTCTCTATTGGGTAACTTCTACTTCTTGTCCACTTGTTTGAGGATGATATGGAGTGCCTACACGATGAGTAACACCATATTTTGCAAAAAGGGAATCTAAATATTTGTTGCAAAAATGCTTACTTCCGTCTGTGATTATTGCCCTAGGAGTGCCATGATGTGTAAAAATATACTTCTTGATCAAATTCATTACACTTTTGGCATCATTATTTGGAAGAGCAACAGCCTCTGCCCATTTTGACACATAGTCCACCGCCACTAGAATATATTGGTTAGAGTATGATGGTGGAAAAGGTCCCATGACATGAAATCCAAACCCCAAACATCAAAGATCTCGACTTCAAGGATGTTATTTAAGGGCATCTTATGTCGCTTCGAGATATTACCTAACCTTTGATAGCGATCACAAAGACGAACAAAGTTAAAAGCATCTTTTGAATAAATTTGGCCAATACAAACCGCTTTCCAAGATTTGCATTGCTGTCTTGCTTGCTCCAAAGTGTCCCCCACATTCCATTGAATGGCAGAATCTAAGGATACTTTCCATTTCTCCTTCCCGTATACATCGCCGAAATAGCTGATCACTACAATATTTGAACAAAAAGGACTCCTCCCAATAGTAATATTTGATATTATGGAAAAACTTTTTCTTTTGTTGATAAGAAAGATTGGGAGGAGTGATTTTGCAAACAAGGTAGTTAACTATATTGGCATACCATGGAGCTTGTGTGTTGGGGTTTTTGTGTATTTGCCAATAGCTAGAAGTTGCTCATGGGGAAAGTTTTCAATTGATTTGTAACTTCCTATGTAAATCTTTTCCCCCAATTCTAGCTGGAAGGTGGCAGCCACAAGATTCTCGGTTCGTTTTTGTCGCCGAATTTTCAGATCAAATTCCTGCCCATAAAAGCACCCAACGAATTAGTCTCCGGTTTTTGCATCTTTCTTTTCTTATCAAATTGTTTGATAGTTGTAGTGGTCAGTGTAACTCTTGTTTTGGCTTCCAATTTAAATAAGGCCCTAAATTTGTCAAAAGCAAAAACAATAGGCAAGCAGTTCTTTTTTTCAAGTAGTGGCATAATTTAATTGCGCATCATTCATGTGCGACTAGCATAATAAATGACCGTCAACTTTTTTTTTTTTTTCCTTTTCTTTGGCCGCAAGAAACAGTCCAACGACATGATCACTAGCATCATACATAAGCTCAAAGGGAAGAGTCCAATCTGGTGTAGTAATGATAGGTGTTTGAGATCAACTCCTTCTTTAACCTGTTAAAAGCATTTAAACACTCTTTGTCAAAATTAACAAGTAGAACATCTTTAACGTAATAAATTAACAAAGAGGTTTGTGATTTTTGAGAAGTCTTTTGATGAACCTCCTGTAGATCTTGCTGAACAAGAACTCCTTATTCCTTTCAACTGAGTTATGGAGGAGGCATTTTTCATTACTTGATTTTGGCTTTGTCTACTTAAATCCCTTTTAAGAGATCTTATGCCCTAAGAACATACCTTCACTAACCATAAAGTGACACTTTTCCCAATTCAAAACAAGGTTAAGTGGTCCTCCCGCATCGTTTGCATTACTAAGGATAAGTTATAAAGAACAATCGCATCGAAAGAAGAACGCAAATATAGAGAAAGTCCATCCTGAATATTTCATAAATTTCCTCTACCTTTCCAGAAAATATGGACATATGGCATCTTTGAAAGGTTTTGCAGGCATTGCATAATCCAAAGCGCATTCTCCTATAGGCAAAAGTGCTATAAGGACAAGTGAAAGTACGTTTTTTCTCTTGATCTTCAGGAGCATAGGTATTTGGAAGTATCCTGATCAAACCTATCCAAAACAAATAAAAGTTTGATAACCCTGCAAGTCTTTCAGCATTTGGATCAATAAAGGGTAGGGGAAGTGGTCCTTGCGTGTTGATTTGTTTCCAATTTCCTATAATTATGACACACGCCAACTCTGTGAAGACTGTTCTAGTGGGAATTAATTCATTGTTTTTCATTAGAGATAACAGTCATACCGTCCTTCTTTGGGCAACAACTTGACAGGACTACCCAACTACTATTCGGAAATTGGATAGATAATGCCGGCATCCGTTTTAATGATTTCAAGCCTTGACTACCTCTTCCAATATTTGGGTTCAATCACCTTTGATACTCGATTGAAGGTTTGGTAGTCTTCTTGCCATCAGGATTTTATGCTGCATACACTTCGGGCTTATCCCTGTAGATCTGAAATTTGACCACCTACGTGCTTTCTTATGCTTTCGAAGAACTGCCAACAACCTTTCCTCTTTGATCAAGCGTTAAGTTGAGAAGAAATAATAACAAGAAAAGGAAAGATTCTCACCTAAGAATGCATGTTTTTAAAATGAGGTGGAATGTTGTTTCAGTTCTTGCTTTGGGTGGTTCCCTTTCTTTCTCATTTATGATGCTTTCGATTCAATTATGTCATCTTTAGTATGCAAAGTGTTTTCCAGCACATTCATCAACAACATCAATTCGAAAAACAATCCTATAGTCCATAGGAAGTTTACAAGAATGATTTAAGAAAATTACAAGCAATTTCTTCCTGTCCAACCCTTAAAGGTTAATTTACCTTCATAAAATCAATTAATGCTCTTGCAAGTTGCAAGAAAAGGCCTCCCAAGGATTTAAAGATCCTTCCCTATCTTCATCAATATCAAGAATAACAAAATCAACAGGGAAGATGATGTACTACCTTTACACAGCAACATCTTCTACAATTTCTCTTGGATATTTGATCGAATCGTCTGCTATTGTACGAGACATCCTTGTTTGGTTTGAGTTTCTCCAATACTAGCATCTTAAACCTTCGTAAGACATAAGATTTGCTAGCACCTCTAAATCTTTTCCAAAGCTTTTTTCAAATCGAGATTACAATCATTGCAGGATAGAAAAATTTCCTAGATCCTTTTAACTTTTTGGAGGTCAATTTGGTTTTGAATAATTGCACTTGCACTCCTTCAGTTAAATTCGGTTCCTTGTGATCGTTTTCGTTTCTTGCTCAGGATATTCTTTTAGGAATTTTGCATAGCCTTAAGGCAATTTGAGCAGAGCTTCAGC
>NW_023590957.1:131595-170387 GCF_014843425.1 Jatropha curcas
AATTCTTTCAACTCATAAAAATTCAATTACTTGCAACATTTATTATAACCAATAATTATTACTATTTATTTTATAAACCATATACCCGGAATATCATGCTTTGAAATTCATTTTGATAACATAATTAATTTAATTTCCACATTAAGTTACTAAAATAATTATAATCTCATTCGTATTAATTGCCTTACAAAATATTTTCCAGGGGCTCGCAGTACACATTAGGAGAAGAGAATATAAGCAGATTTTATGATACGCGTGGCCTATTGTTTAGCGCCACCCCCATCACACAATCATGGCCTAATAAAGACGGCCACCCCATCAACACAAATCGTGACCTATGAAGCACCAGCCCCCATCACACAAATCAAGCGCGTCCGGCTATTTATAAGGGATGATGAACCTAGCATATGATTCATAGCTTCTTATCATATAATGGCATTCCCAAAAATCGGCCGAGCATGCTCACACCTACATAATAAAATCAATCTCGCATCAAATTCACGCCAAGTATATTAGAGCCCAAAATCCTTATTTTAATTCTTACTTCATAATACTTCTCATAAACTATGTCTTATTCTTTGTCTTTTCTTAAATTCAGAAAGTAAGCATTACTTAATAGAACATAAAGTAACTCATTGAAAAACTTTCTAACATCAGAAAATTTCTTATCATATTGATTTATACATGTAAGCTTGCTTTTGAACTTAAGTGACTCATGAAAAACTTTCATACTCTAAACATAATTTACTTAACATAGGAAATTTCTTCATAAATTCCTTTTCTTTTTTAAAAACTTTCTTAGAGTCATAAGAAATTTATCATAAGAAAACTTTCTTATTCATATAAAAAATCATACGTTTTCTTATTTCAAAAATTCAGAAGCACATACACCTTAAATACCCATTTTTTTTTAAAAAAAACTCTAACCATTATGCAAAGTTATCAAAATAATATACTTATGGCATATATATATAGATAGCATACCATAACAAAAAAGATAATTAATCCTTACCACCCCCCACCCCCCCCCCCTAGAGTGGTTTGGCCTCTTAATGAAAACCAAGGGGAGGAACTTTCCTCTCCAACCAAGCATGCTACACTACAAAAAAAATGCCATTTGCGACGACCAATCCGCGTCGCAAAAATGGCTTAATATCAGGTCCGCTTAATTTTACTTAGCGGGACCAATCATGCGACCCGACAGATGTCGTCGCAAAAAAACCTGGTCGCAAACCAACATTACGGACACGGGATGGGGGACAACCGGTCGCCAAATTAGGAGGGACTGATGATAACTCGGTCACAAAATTGAATTAATCGGTTGTGCAAATTTTTGGGTCGTCTGTTTTAATTGGAAATGCAGTCGCAAAATTTGTCGCAGAACATCGTCGTAATTTTTGTTAAATCGGTATCGCCAAATCTGTTAATTCAAAATTTTTTTTTGTATCAATCGGCGGCAAAAAATGAAAAAAAAAAAATAAATATTATTATGAAACCAAAAATTTTTTTTTGCACCTGTGAAAATTGGACATGTAATAAAACATATATATCACACACGGAATTCAAGATAATAAATATAAAATATAATAAAAAAATAAAAAAAAAAAAAATAAAAAAACAAAAAAAATTTTTTATTTGTACTGAACAAATTAAAAATCATCAAAAATACAAATGAAAACTAAAAAGGTCCAAAAATCAAATCTATGCTGCTGCTCATCTGCAGGCATCCAATGTCGCGATTCCCGTGTCGGATCGCCGGGAAGTAGTACCTGCTAGATGTGATTGTAGCGCCAGGAGTCCAGGGTGGACCAAGTATCGTCTGCAGCATCGGATCAGGAGCCGGCAGGTAGTAGGCTACTGCTGAGACGTCGAACATGTCGGGTCTGTAGCAGGGCAGGATCAGAAGGAAGAAGTACCAGCACCGGGTTGGCTCACCGGACCAGCCGCATCACATGCGCTCTTAAGCTCTAGCAATCTGTCTCTGCTGATCAGTTGCAAGCATGAGCCCGTTTATATCATCATTATAGTTGCGAGTCAGGCTGGTGCTCGGGCTGGGTGCTGCGCTGCTGTAGAAAGCATGATGCTGCTGAGCCGCAAGTAAAAACCTGTGATGGCCTTGAGACCCGATGCCGTTATACCTTCTCTTTTTCTCAGCCCCCTACAGCCTCGAGATAAAGCGGCACCTCCGTCAATTCTTGACTCAGCTTCGATTCAAGTCGGTCTGAGAAGTAAACATACGCTCCGAGCTGTAGTATATTCTTTGAAACAAAAAACTTAATTACATCAATGCAATTGCAAGCTTTTATATGAACTGTTTTGCTACATCTTCGCAATTGAGTAGAGGGTAAATGTAAATATTATTCATTGTAACTTACATTGACGCTCCAGACGCACGTCCTGTCGACAAACGTAATTATGATCGTGGTCCTTCATTGCTGAGTGTATGTAAAACACCTAATCGGTGCTGGCTCACGACTAAATTTTTAGCCTGTAAGAAATTTTATGGCATGATAGTATTTAACTATATATTAGATGTCCCTTCTCATTACAACATCAGTTTCTTGATAAAGGGACTAGGTTCACCCTTAATAATAAATACGAGCTGTCTCTTCTATAGTAGATATAGATTCCGCCTGGTGTGCGCGAAGGTCCCTTTGCTCCATCACGCCAGTCTCATTGCGCCTGTTTGTGGGCAAATTATCTCCCGCTTTTCTCTTGAATGCACGGATCAAACAAAAAAAACACCCTCCCAAGCCTTTTGCACAGCTCATCCATATTCTCCTGAGACACGCACTGTTTCTACCGCTTTCTTCTATCCTATAGGTGAAGTTTAGCATATCGATCGAGCGAATATCTTCTCCCAGGCTACTTTCAGCATAGCCGTACTGGCCTGCGTCCCATATGAATGTATTCCTACAAAAACATGACAATATAGCGTTTTCAACACTAGGAATGTATTCTTGAAATTGTAACAACTTGAATGATGATATAACTATTAAACCAAAGAGTACTGGACTCCTCCCAAAAAAGTCTCTCACCTTGTGGTACGGCATCCCATTTGTATTCCTTTCTATTATGCAGCCTGTAGCTTGATTATCTTCAAAATATTGCCTCGCTTGCTCGAGAAAGATGGAATATAGGCTAAAAAAAACAGAAGGGAAAATATAATTACACGAAAAGCATCAATCCTTGACTAAATATGCCTGCGGAAAAAATTGGAATAAGTTACTTCCTGTCCCGCTCCAAATGAGGGTGTACGTGCTTGGATTGGAAGCTGCAAAAGAAAGTGGGACACAATGCTTAATAATTTTTAGATAATTAATATATAATTAAAATGGACAGTTTATTGACATTTATGATTACCTTTGCACAGTAGTGGAACTGTGCAGCTGGCTGGAGTCATATACTGGTCCAGAAACGGGGGTAGAAGAGGAAGTGAGCAGAAGTTTGTGATGGCAGCATTAACTGGGACGCTTGAGCAGAGGATGAAAGCCGCAGGACGTTACCTGCAAGAGGATGTGATGGCGGCAGTACTGGTCGCTGAGCAGAGATTACGAAAACCCCAGACGTACCTGAAGAAGGATGAGGGAAGGCCTCCTCTACCAGGGCACTGCGTCCAGGGCCCACGACCTTTCCACGCGAACCACTTGCCGGACGCGTCAGAATCAAACCACTCGTGCCTCTAGCCATTCTGTTACTGCAGATATCAAAAACCTAGATAAAATGAATTTATACCATATTATTATGATTGAGACATGTGGTAAATATGATAAAGAAAAGTTTGTAAAACCCCATTGAAATTTTCTCATTAATAATATTAATTAACTGTTTTCCCCGAAAACACGAAAATCGGTTGTTTTATATGGTTGTTATTAATTGGGTTATTATTCTTGGTTTTGAAAAAAGGGTTGATAAACCCTTTTTTGGATACGCGGTGCGATAAATCAGGTCTACAAAGTTATTTTAGTCGCCACCCATTAATTTCGCAATGGGACCGTTTATTCTTGTAAAACTGACTTCATTTAATCCCAATTTTTAAATTTAGGCCCAAATTATTTGAAAGAAAAACTGGTCAGGCGTACCAAGTACGATTCTAGTAAGGGAATTAGATACGTCGGCCCGTTGGAAGCCGACGCCCAGGAAAAACCGGCCTCTTCTTAACCTTACGATTTCTAATTGATTTTATTTTTAGAAAAGCCAATGATATTAACCCAAACGAATAAATCGAACGAGCTCCTATTGTGGAAAATTATTTAATTCTTCCAGCCCAAACTCATCCATTTGCAGTTCATTCATAAATATAAAGCATTCACATCCCATTCATTCATTCCCACCATTTAACATATCAAATAAAAATAAAAACCGCTCTATGCACTCATGGTTAAAGGCGGGCCACAAACTGGATTTAATAATATAATTAAAAGGGAATACAAATTTAAATCTAAAAAAATACCAACCAATCACAATAGATTTAAATTGACTTGGTTTGATTAAAATCGATTTTGCCCATTGTGATCATTTTTCTATGGATTTAAGATTAAGAATCTATTTTAATAAAAATGAAATTAAGACAGAATAATAAGGTAATCTGGGACTAAAAGCTAGCCGCGTCACAGCAACTGTTCTATGGAGAACAGTCCGCGTGGCGCAGCCTCTATTTTTATTCTGGATTTTGTATTAGTTGGGTCACGCAGCTGTTCTACTGAAGCAACAGTCGCGTGACGGAACTCTTAGTTATGGTCCTGTAGGACTAGAACAGTTGCGTCACGCAGCTGTTTCTATGAAGACAGTCGCGATTTGACGGAACTCTACTGCGTGACGGACCGTTTTGCTGACGTTATCTTATAACACTCAGCTTTATTTGATTAATTCTTTTTCAGGCGAAACATTAAGTACAAATATAAAACAAAATATAACTGACGTGCACGACAGCGTGCGTCACACTACAATTTTTTTTCATGCAGGTTCGTCCAACCAGACTAAGAGCTTTTGGCACAGGCAAAGCCAGTCGCGCTCACGCGGGTAGGTAGCTGGCCGTTCTGATTGCGGCCTGCTCTGGTCCGCAACTACCTTTCAACTACGCTTCTACGTTGTTCTTTTATTATAAGTGATTATAATAACCCAGAACGATCTCTCAACAATGGACAAAACTTACGTTTTAATCAATTAAACTAGGTTCAACTAAACACTATGAAAATGAGATTGTTTAGGAGATAAAATGCTAGAAATGAAAAGGGAAAAAGTTGAATCGTTACCTAGCCCTCAGATTTGAATTGATGGCACTTGAGATTAGGCTCAGAGGCGATATAGTTTCACGATTTCCAGAAGTGCTATTCATGTCAGTCCCTTTTCACAGAATAGATAGTTTTCTTTTTCTTTCTTTGCTCTCTTTTTCCTCCTCTGTATCTTTTTGTACTTATTTTTTGATTTGGAATCCTAAAATATCTATGACTCGATCTCCCCCAAGTTTACTCAGTTGAATTCTTAAGGAGAAACCCTAGTCGTTAACCTAGAAATTTAAAACTCAGAATGCGATTCTTTCTTAGAAGAAATTGAGCAGCAAAGTGTTCAAAAAGCTCCCGTTTTGCTGTAAAATGTTTTGTATTTATATGGCTTAGGGCAACAGCAGCAGATCGCGTTCACCGCGGGCTAGAAGCTGGCGCTGACGCAAACTTACTTTTCGATTTACAGTTGCCGCGTATCCATTACAAACAGTGCAGGCCCGTTGACGGTAGCGCGCGCCAGAGGTGTCAGCCCTGTTTTAGAGCTGTTGTGACGCAGCTAAGGGGTGCCGTCACTCAGGGTACTAGCTGCGTGACGCAGCCTAATGCGGGTCAGGCATTCCTTTGGCCGGTTTTGATTTCAATTTTGGTTCAAAACACTTATCGGGTTTATCATGATTTACCTTATCCCTTGTCCTCATATCATCATGGGTCAGGTGGAGGCATTTAAATCACACATCAACAATTAAGAGTTGTTATACATTTATCCAATTGTGTAAAACAGTAAAAATTGCTCTAAAGTTTTAGTGTCTTCAATTTATCTTGCTTCCTCTCCTCTTCATCAGCTTCCTCTTCTTTCAGTACTTCGTCTTTCTGAGGTACCCATGATGATTTTGATCTTCTTTCCTCTTTCATCATCATGATGCTCCTATTTCAACATAAGATCATCTTTCATCATCCAATCCTATCTGTTAAATCCTTTCAACAAACTTGCTAATCGGTTGCGTTATCAACCCTAACTCTTGAAATGCCTGTTCCGATTACTACGAGGTTGAAGAAGATTGTTTCGTTTTCAAGTGCATGAACAAACTAATCTAGCCTTGATTTACACACTGCCATGCCAATCGCATCTATCTCATGTTAAACGATGGCATATGGATATAGTACACCTGTGCCAGTTTTGCATTGCCCCAAACAAAGGTTTCATAAAACTGTTGTATATCTTCTTCTTTGATTTAATATTTAACCAAGATTATACTTAGGATGAACCTTACGTGCCAATGTTTGGCGTAGGAATCAAACATTCACATTGAATAAGATTGTGCACTTCATGTAAGGCTTGGATATTCTAACTCCAAAACCTTCAAACCAATTCCCATAAAATTCGTTTTTGACACGTCACTGTAGTTTGATCCCTTTAGTGCACACACCGCTGTTTCATTGTTCTTCGCTTTCTCCCATACCCTCAGTGTGAAACTTGTAACCGTTTACAAAGTAGCCAGGAGTAGGCGATTAGCAAACCACGTAATGGCCCCTTTTGCTAGATCCCGTAATAAATCTGTTTCGAATTATCGCTTCCCGGGCTTCGGAGCCTATGGGAAAATAGTAATTGGACATGAGTCAGATTTAATAAATTACATTCCGTTGTTGTGTACATTTGAAAGTAACTTTACATAATATTTGAACCATTTCTGCAAATGCGGTGTCACAGCTTCGAATCAACTGTAGTATCAGTCAAATTGGCGATTTTTGAAGCCGCAGAAGATTGATTATATTTCCTATTTATCAACGAACCAAATTAGCATAAGTAATGATTTTAACAACGGCCCACTGTCAAGTTTAAGAATGGTTACATTATTTATACTTACTGTACATATGGTGTGATACTCTTCGCAATTCAATAAAAAAATATAGGTTTGAGTCTTCTTGTACTCTGCATCAGTCAATCGGTCTTTTTCTACTTGTACCAATCATACGCCCAGGATAGGTGAAAAATTTTTTTAGATTTCCTCAAACTTCAGATTGTAACGTGATCTCCTCCTGTTTCCATCGTTACGTGGCACTCTCCAGTATGCTTGGTGCAAACATGTTGGTCAAAGTCAGTTGAAACAGAATTTGTGGAAGCTTCTTCACCAAACTATGCATTGCCAATGGACCCTCGACCTTTACCTTATTGCGCACATTCTTTGAATTTCTGTAAGGTGGGTCTTGTGTTGTTACAATGCCAAATAGTGTAAGTATAAGTTCAAATAATTCGATGAATCATTTAGAATGAGATGTTACGTGAAATCACCTCTCAAATGGATACAATCCCATCGATTATTGTACCGGGTTCCTGCTAACGAACATTCATAGGGCAAATGAATCTTGCCAGATCTTCCATTAGAATCAAAGAGAAAGCCGCGGTGGAAAAATTCGCTCCCCCAACTTGCACATCACTTTACTGGGATTCTCGCACTAATTGTCATATCATCACATCGCGATAACAGTCATCGTCAATGTCCTTGAAAAAGCAGACTCAATGTTTCTTGCTCATTGCTTCCCCAAATGTTCCTAGTAATAATTTCCTTCCTGGAATGCCACAGGGATCAATCTTTGCATTGAAACATTGGCAGTTCATGGCTTTTCATGAACAAACAAACCTGTACTTTCCTCATGTGTCCAACACATCCTACCCATTATTTGAAGCGTAGCCATCGTGGAAACCTTAATGATTCGTAACCATTCGCACAATAATTGCTTTTGGGTTTATCTAAACAATTAACATGCCTTCGTAAACTTACCAGTAAGGTACAGATTGCTCGAAGTTCTGGTCGACGACAAATCTTCGGGTTTGCTCTCGCTTTGCATTATCCTTGGTTTTCCCTTCCAATGTTTTCATGACAGTTTGTTTGAACAGATTTTTCAAACCCACCATTTTTTTCTATGTGCATGACATCAGGTTTATGACGGAAATAAGACATGAAACTCCAGTATGGCAAAGCCCAGAAGATGGCTTCGCTTTTTTGCACCAGCTATTCCCTGCGAATTCTTGTAATTGTACCTTTCATCTGCATCTAACTCTGTAACTTTCTAAAGCCCCAATCTTCAATTTCTTGTTAAATATTTGTTGCTCCAGACTTCACAAGGTGAGAGGGGTTCAAACAATAGTTCGTGTGTTTGTCTAAAGGCATTGTTCGATTTTCTCCTTCCCCAAGGTGAGATTGTTGGTAAGAATTATGCGATGACAATTCAAACCAACATTGTTTACTCCATTCTTTAGTGTTAAATGCATTAGTGTTTTCCATGCAGTGAGACAAGCCCCATGTGTCAGCGTACTCCACCCAATAAACATTCCAAATGGCTGGAAAAAGTTCACTATGGTCCAAAGCAATGCAAAGCTCGGCATTATGAAAATTCTGATTGGTCGAAATATACGAATGTTTTCAACCCATATTCCCATAAATAATTAGTTCAGCAATCAAAGGCTGTAGAAAAACACATTTCAATTTTTAATGTTTTGGTTAGTTAGGCCCAGGAACAATAACACACAAAAACATTATATTCATCTTTCATAAACATATGACCGGTGGTAGATTATACGGTGTCCACAATGACTGGCCATGATGAATATTATGTCCTGATTGGCCAAACGGCTGAAACCATCAGATACAAAGCCCCGAATCTTCACATTTCTTTCAATATCAAGCAGCAAACACAGGATGAAATGTTATTCAAAATGTTTCCACACTTCAGAGGTCTGACGGAATGAGTTCATTATACCATCCTCATATTCATGCAAAGCATGCCATGTCATGTTTGTTCAAGCTGTCGCCTTAGATGCATATAACCTTTGAAAGGCGAGGATAAGAGGAATACTACATCTTCTGAAAGCCTTCTACTCTCGTGTACTCTACCAGTAACCTTGACCCCGCCGTTGATAAACTTGGAAGATTACAAAACTTGCATTCTCTGAATTCGAGTCAAACACCCAGAATATCATTACATTATATACGACAGCAATCAATCTTTTCTACCGGTAAGTCCCCACATCCCCGAACTAATTTTTTTTGTACGATAAAAATGTATTCCAACCATTGAATGGCCTTCAGGCCAACATTTCTATTTGCCGTAACTGCACAAAAATTCTCGTAACACCCGTTTCGAAAAATGGTGCTCGCTATTCCATGTGTAGTAATCGTGCAAAACAACAGACAGAACTGAATGATTCTTTGCATCCAGGCCACAGTTCACTGTTAGCTGCAACTATAGCATTGTCAAACCCAATTGTATGTGCTTGCTACGTTTGGCGATTCCTCCATATCGTATTCCCAATCACATTGGTACTCTACTCGCATTATGATTACCATATCAATTGCATTGTTACCATACAGAAATTTGATAAGGCTGAACTTCTAAAACTTACCGAATGGAGTTGGCCTGACCCACTGGCAACTCGAGCTTCACCATGTGATGTATCCATTCGTAATAATTTTCCACGAACCCATGTTTGCACAAATGAAAGTTTCACTGTATCGATGTCTAAGAGGCTCGATTCGACACTTCTTGTGATTACATGGACACCTCAACTTATTACCATGCATAAACAAAGGGATTACCAACTGTCAAACTGTATAACGCCTCCCAATCCTTGCCAAGGGAAACTCCTTGTCTTATATCCCATTGACCTCGAACCTCCAGTACATCCCCAATCTCGATTTATTTGCATTTTTTTTTACTAATAACAATGTGTTGTATAAAGGGTAAATTTATATGTAAATTGCATTCGTCTAAACCATCCTTAAAACATTGCACCTTAAATGTAAATGTTCAATTTACAACACATTATAAACTAAACTAAGGTTATTTTCTATAATAAGGGTAACGATATATAAATGTAAAATCGTCTAAGTGTCATTTATTGAATACAAAGGACTACTATAATAAAGTAAGTATTACTATTCTACATATTGAATTTTTGGGGAAAAAAATTTCAAGCAGGCATTTCGGGCACACAATCAAATCTCAAATACCAAAACAAAATTCAATTAAAACACTTCTATATCATTTACCAACATTCTCCAAGGCAAAATGGGCCACTACCAGGCCCTTCCAATCCAAACTCATGCATTCATTTATAAAAACATATTTTAAGATAATAACGAACCAATATATAAATAAAGGAAAACACAGGCCAAAACTTCTCAAGAAAGAGTGGTGCCAATAATTAAGAACATGTAACTAACCTAAACACACAAAAAAAGTATTTATATAAAATTTTCCAATTATTCTTTAAAAAAAAAAACTGGAGCCCAACTGCAACAACAAATTTAAATTTGACATCCATCCTTCCTCCTAAACCCCTGTGCTTAACCTTAGATGAGGACCGTCTACGCAGAAATCCCAAAGTTATTTTTTGCATTCGTTCTTATTACTTTTATGAGGCATGTCATTGTATTGTGAGGTATAAGGATATTTTTAGATGATTTATAATGATTTTTTTAGTGTGGAAATAATTAAAGGATAAATTCATTGAAGCATATAAATGGAGACACAATGTAAAATTTTAAATTTTATTTAATTTGCTTTACTCTTAAGTTTTAGTTTCCAGAATCATCTATATATATATATATTATATATATATGACCATCATTACAAAAAAAATGCGAGTCTCTTTTTTTTTTTTTTTTCTTAAGAAAATGCCACATCAACACATAAAAAAGAAACAATGATTCTCCTTTAAAAACACCTGTATGTTTCAAAAATTTGTTGGCGCTTTATTATTTGTTTGAGTTGTTTGCTTAGTTTGTTTTTTCTTTTCATTTTCATTTTTATTTTCACTTTAGCTTAGTTTAGTTTTATATTTTGTTTGTTTTAATTTTCCAAGAATTTAAATGTGTTCCATTCAAAAGATTTAATATATTTTTTACCAATGATGTAAAATTTAACTATTATGTATTCTTAATATATTTTTTAAATTTATAATTCTTAATTCACTAAATCTCTTAAAAAATAAAAAAATTAGTATTTAAATAAAATTTTAAATTGGCCTAAAAATCAACCATCTTAATAAAATATCAATCACTTTTTCTCTAAAAAATAAATAATTTATAATTAATTCCGCATTATATATCTTACAATTTTAAATAAAAAAAAATATAACATATTATATAGCCTTACGAACACGGAAGTACTTGCTTAGCTATACTAACAAATCAACAATTTTCAATTAATTCAATGAAATTTATTAATGTATCTTAATAAAGAGGAGAAAAGAAATGCGAAAAGAAAGTTGACAGTGGGCATTTTATCTATCAGCAAAACAGCATTATTTGAAGCAACCACAGAACTTAGGGGTGGTCGAATGGTGCGCCTCCTAATTGTATTTTTTTAAAAATGGGACCTTATAAAATATAAAAAATACTTTTTTCTAGATAAACCAATAATTTGTTTCAATATTGCCCCTCTATATTTAAATTTTTTTTTCTCTAAGTTATTTTTTTGTTGTAATCTGCCACGTGGTGATTTGAAGTTCTAGGATTCTATGATGACCAGTATTTTAGGTGCCCCCCCCCCCAATTTTTTTATGTACATTGCATCCACTAGACAATAATAAAATCACTATATATTAATTAATACAAACTTAATTATGTTTCTAAGGTGATATAATTAAGATTTAAATGTTGCACTTCAATACTAATTAATTAATTAATCGGTGGTGTGTTGTTCAATTTTTTTTGTCTCAACAACTTACTGGAAGTAAAGAGTCGTTGGATCAATTTAGGATGATATTTTATTTTAAAGGGTCAATTGAGTCCCTATTTTTACCCAAGCAATGAGCATGTTTCACACTATATGTTAGAACCATATAATAAAAATAAAATTTAGCCTTTGGCAGCCAATCAAGCATAATGGCAATAATTAACAACAACAATATTAACTAATAATACTAAATAATAAATAATAACAAGTACAATCACAATAATAATAATAATAATAATATAATAATCACATAATAATCAAATAATAATAATACAGTAACAATAATACTAATAATAATATAACAACAACCAATAACAATAATACTAATAATATAATAATATAACCACACAATAAGTAATAATAAAATATTAATAATAATATTAATAAACAACAAACAGTGTAATAATAATAATAATAATTAAATAATATATAATAATATAATAAACAATTCACCCAATAATAATAATAATAATAATAATAATAATATAATTAACAAATCACAATAATAAATAATAATAATAATAATAATAATAATAAATAAACAATCAACAATTAATCATAATAATTAATATTATATAATAATATAATAACAATAATTAATAATAATAAATAATAATAATACATAATAATAATTAATAATAATAATAACAGTACCCTTATTTAAATTTCTAATCGCCAAAACTCTATATACCAAAATCAACCATTAACTTATTATAATAAAAAACAATAAAAATCGCAAAAAAAAAAAATGGAAACAAATAATCGCAAACCAAAACTCACCCTCAGATTTGTTTCCAAACAGTAATGGAAGTGACCGGGAGTGCAAAAGGAGCGGGGCTGACTGAACGGTAGATTTTCGCAACGTGTACGAAATCGCAAACAAGTAAATATTTAGAGTTTAATGAAGATTATCGTTATTCACAGGAATTGTATATCAATTACCAAAATTTATGTACCTGTGTTAACCTACTATTATTTAAATGATAATAAGGAGAATTACTTTAAGAGATTAAATTAAAAGAAATAAAAGAAAACAAAAAGAAATCAAGCAAGACAATTTGATGAAAAGGAAATCAAAGGTTAAAAACTACTAGGAAGTTTGATTTCACTTAATTATATCCAATTTATTCTATTTGTTTGATAATCAATTTTAATTTTTCAAGTAGAGGAAGCAACCCTAAAATCACTAACAAGCTCTCCGATGTATTGTTAGCTATTTTAACCCGGTCTAATTACCTATCTTCTAATAGCACAATCAAACATAAATTAAATCATTAAGTTTTATTAGTTTTTTGTGGTTTGTTTTGTGAGTTCATTAACCTAATAATCATTAACTTATGAAAACGCCCCTTGAGTCAAACCATATAGCTTCCGCGTCAAGTTATTATTCTCAAGTAAAATTATTATCTTTTTCATATCAATAACCCTTCTCCCTGTAACACCCGCCACCCAATCACCGAGAGATCTCAACGGCGGAATGGGGCGTTACACACTCCGATAGCGATTATTGAAATAACTCAAATCCAGGGGAAAATTTCTGCCTGGAAGCTTTAAACACAATAATAAGTTATAACAAGAACAGATGAAAAATAAATCTAATATTATAACTGGAAATTGAATTAAGTTACATCAAATCTCTAGTATAAAGACATAGTAATTAAATAAAACTCAGTCATACTTGAATCATTCATCATACTTAAAGACAATAATGAAAAGAAAAACAAGATGAAGAGTTTAGAAAAAATTGAATCACAGCTATATAGATGGCTTCCTTGATTCTTGGCACGAATCTTGGGTGCTTGAAGTCTTTGAGAGAGAGAGAAAATTATGTAGAGAATAACACAAAAAATGATATCCCTAGCACAGAGAAGTTCCCCTCTTTATATAGAGCTCCTGAAGGTAAGTCTGACTCCTTTTAGGAAATAGAATCCTTATTTAGTGCAAAATCTTCATCTTCTATAGGAGATCATGACTGTTTTAGGGCTTTTGATTTCTTCTTAATTAGGACTCCTTTTTCGCAAAATAAGTCTAGGTCTTGTTTAGTATGTTTAGGAAACTCTCGAGGCGGGCCGCATGTGAGGAAAAGTGATTTGCGTATTTAGTTCACGCTAGTTCTGTCCGCGTAGCAACGGGCGTGCATATGCCGGGCTGGGTGTGCTTTAGTCTGGAAGTCTGGCTAGTGAAGCAACGGGGTGTGCTAGGCAAGCACACCCTGATGAATCCTTAAGGCACGGCGTGCCACATAGCAGCAGGCAAGGCGTGCTTGCTTCTGCCACTCTCCGCTGAAATTCGTCATGGGCGTGCTAGGCATTGACACGCCCTAGATCCCATTATGGGCACGGCCGGCCTTTTGACACACCCAAGCCGTGCTCTCTTTTGTCGTCTCCCTTGATTTCCTTAGCTTTTACGCATGGTTGTGCCTTCTAGCACAGCCTGGGTGTGCTAGAGCTGAGTTGTCTTGCTTTTAATGTTCTCTTTCTGTGCCAAATTCCTACAATTTTCCTCTTAGTCGCGGTTTAAGAATCAAGGAAGCTTTGACAAAATTATAACTAAATCAAATTAAAAGTAAAACTTACTAAAATTCTAATAAAAACTATATTAAAAACACTATAAAATTAACACCTATCAAAATTCCCCAAACTTAAACCGTTGCTTGTCCTCAAGCAACAAAACTAAATTTTAAGAGAAAAATAATTTGACGACACGAGCTTACCATGGTTGGAGATGATCTCAATAAACTTTCAAGATATCATGATTAGTAAACAAGTGAATAAAATCAATTATTCTCCAAGCTACTCACACTTAAGCTTGATTTCAATTTTTTTGAATAAAGCATGTTCACTGAACAAAATATAAGTTTAAAGAGATTGTTAACACTAATACTTATTCAATCATGATCAAATAAGGCTGAATCATCTAAAGAATTTTCAGACCCTTTTAAAAAATTAAAGACCAATTAATTGATAGTGCAAAAGTGGCATTCCCATATGCAGAATTAGTCATCCCTTCTCCACGATTTAAATGGATACGATTAAAAGATCAAAAGGTCTTTATTTTGGGTTGTCATGGGGCTTTCTTGGTGTAAATTTTTGCTTAATCAAAGAAAGGGATAAAAGGTAGACAAAGAGTACAAAAGAATGTATGATATTCAGGATTCTACTTTAATTAAAAATTTTACTGGTTCTAGGGAGTGTCTGTTTTGAACTTTCTTACTAGCTAGAGGCATCTTGGGCAAGGTCTTTTCTTAATATTTTGGTACTTAGCTTTTCTTCTTGCTTCTTCCATTCTTCTTTGAATTCTTTTTGATATGGCTTTTCATGTGCCTCTTTTTTTTTCTTTTTCTTTTTTTTTTTTTGTTTCTTTCTTCTTTTCTTTATTTGGTAAACTTGCTAGTATTAATTGATAAATTCGCTAGTATTAATTGATAAATTCTCCCTCTTGTTGCTATATTCTAATTAAAAGTCGAATCTTTCAATCATACAATCCTTTGTACTTAGGGTAGGAAATTTGAATCTGGCTTTAAGGGCTCGGTTTATTGAGGGTGAAGAAGAAATTTTTTACGGTTTATAGGCTTCAAAGTTGGTTTCGAGGGTCATATTTTTGACTTAGGTGGTCTAGGCTAAATATAGGTTTCAACAAAAATGCCTAAATCATCTCTTTCAAAATGTAAACATTTAAAATTTTTCGCCTTGAAGGGACTTCTAATTTTGTTCTAGGAATGCCAAGGTTTAAATAACTTTAGAGTAAAACGTATCCCCATTAGTATGGAGAACTGGAAAGGAGTCAGGGTCCATTCCCTGATAGGTGTCTGGAAGGTATCAGTAGTCTCCCACCAACGCACTATTAAGGCTCTCCACAAGCCATGATAGGCCATGCCAATCTTGCATCGCAAAGTGGTGCAATCCATAAGGGGAAATCCACTCCCTAACTTCCGGACAACTCTTAAAGACATTCTTGACAATGCCTAGGTCCTTCAGCGTTCCCCTTGAATGAACGAACGTTTAATAGGTACATGCACAAATCCACAAATATTAGCTTTTCAAAACTTCAAATTTACTTTTATACATACATCAAACTCACAAACTAATAGGAATTTTAATGCAAAAGTTTTATTTGTAGCACAACTAGCAATTCATGCAGGAAAACAATAAGTTAGCAGACCAACTACAGAGTGTTTAGACTCAAAATAAGGATTTCAAACCAATTACAGAAGGTTCCCAGGCCAACTACAGAGTAGTCAGACTCAAAATAGGATTTTTAGACCATATATAGAAGGTTCTCAGACCAACTACAGAGTATTTAGACTCAAAATAGGATTTTCAGACCAATTACAAAAGGTTCTTAGACCAACTACAGAGTGTTCAGACCCAAAATAGGGTTTTCAAACTAGTTACAAAAGGTTCTTAGACCAACTACAAAGTGTTCAGACTCAAAATAGGGTTTTCAAACCAATAGCAGGTTTACCAAACCAACTCTAAACAATCAAACTCCCGTCGAGATTGCCTATAAGGTCTCAAAAGGTCACAGCTTCAAGCAGAGCTGAAAATAGACTACAAGGGCAAAATGGTCATTTTACTAAAACCTAGGGACCAAATAGTAAACTGCAATCAGACTCCAACAAGGACTGCTTATAGGGTCTAAGGAGGTTGTGGCTTCAATTAGAGTCAAAATCGAACCTAAAATCTAAGCAGAATAGGTTTTGGGGAAAATTTACAATTTTCGAAAGTTCAGGGACCTTATTGCAAGTTCTAATCAAGCAACTTAAGGTATCAATACTGACAGCCTATGCTTCTGTGCATCATATATAGCACTCAGTGTTCGAATCAAACTTAAATTCTAAGCAAGTGCACAAACAGGGATTAGGGTTTAGGGTTTAAGGTGTTCTGATAGTTCAAGATGAAAATTCTAGTTAGCGCAAGTAGTCAAGGGCACTCGCTCTGGTTGCCGAGCCATATTCACAGAGTTTTGGCAAAGAACAACTCTTGAAAGAAAGAAAATAAGGGAGAGAGAGGGGAGAGTGGTGTGAGCAACTAAGGCTCCACCTACCCCCTATTTATAGAAAATAGGGAGGACAGTCCTCGCCCCTGTCGAGACTTTTTGGGACTCATCTGTACTCAAAAAATCTCGCATAGTTTTAGCCTAAGCGACCACAATATAAAAGACCTAGAAAATCAGTAGAATCAGCGCAGCTCCAGAAATATTTTCTCAGAATCAAACGAGATTTTCACAGGATGCTTCAAACATTGCCACATCATATAAGGTATGGTTTTCAGACAAAAAATTCCAATCAAAGGTGTTGAAATCAGGGTCCACATGCTCGGACCTTTATCGGCCCCGATCTTCAGGAGAGGGCAAACTGTTGACCATGATTTTAGCACCATGCTCTAGGAAATTTTGCTATGGTTCCAATGGCATGAGAATTAGCTTGATCGGACATCATTTGGGCCTTGAATGGACTCCCGGAAGCCTAGAAACTCTAAAATCAAGCCAAAAGGGAAGGACAGTAATTTGCCTCAATTAGTGATGAGCTCCCTGCCATTGGCATCAATAAGCTCCTAGATGGTACCGACAGAGCCCTACCTGACAGCCAGCACCAGTACCGGTGCTGAAGTGGTCGGTACCGACCAGAGGCTCCAACAACCTATAAATAAGGCATTCCCCCCTCATTTCAAGCACCTCTTATTGCTTGATTGAGCGCTTCTCAAGAATTAATGATTCTCATTCTCCCTTTGTGAATGATTCTAAGTCATTATATAGTCTAACTTTGCTCTTCTTCCTTGGTTGAGCAAAAGCCCGACTTGATACTCAAAATTTGATCATTTCGACTTACAATTACACTTTGATCTTCCTGAGATCAAAGCCAATAGTCAATTAATTCAGTTTTAATTAATCTAAGGATTAAGTATTCATTTATTAATTAACAATATTACAAAGACTATATTAGGGTCCTCGTACCTATCCTTTGCTATATTTTGGAGGAAGACTTGACCTCTGTGGTAGTTAAGCACTATGGAACTCTGAAGTCACATGCTCGCATCACCCGACCTTCAAACCCCTCAACTTAGGGTCTAAACACTGAAACTCGATCTTTGTCAATTAAGCCCGATCCATCTAGTACCTTATAAACTGTTAAGCTTGGTCCATCTGGCATATAGCATGCTTTAAGCCCTGTCCATCCGGCATACGAGGCTCAGTCTGTCCGATAAAATCAATAAAAACAGTTTTCAACTCAAAAGCCCAGTCTGTTTGGTAACCTAAGCCCACTCCTCGAGTGGCACCTTTAAAACCCCTACCATCTTAATCGATGGTAGAACTTCACGCACCCTAATCTTGATACAAACGAGGTACGAAGGCATACCTATGAATTTCAACCTAGGTAGCAGGCCCCCGACCAAACTGATCGGTCGAGATTTAGGGAAATGTGTCGCGCGACCTATTATCCTCGATAAACGAGGCTAGAGTCGAGCTCCCTTCCGAACTACACACTTTATAATGATTCATGCTTTTAATGTTTGTCTATAATTGCCATGCATTATAAGTATGTTCATGCATTGATATCACTAACATTCATGCAAAACAATATTTTGATTTCTCAATTAAATACCCAAACCGTTGATTCATTTCAAAAGAAGCTGAAAACCTAGTCCCTGAACCCAATGGTTCGATGGTAGTGCTTTTATCCTTAAAAGGCAAACAATAGAGTCATTACGGGGTTTTCCCTTAATCTTTTCCCCGAAAACAAATTACAAAATTAAAGAGGTGATTCTAAACACATCACACACTGTCAAAGCACTCCAAGGAGCTAACTCGACACACATAAGCATTAAACTGAGCCATAACAAACAAAAAGGAACTGTAAGGAGTTCCTCCTTATTTTTGTGATGAACTAACCAATGGGATCGACCAAATTAAGACTCTATCCTTTGGATATCTTTCCCTCGATGCTTGGTTAGGGGCGCACAAGCACATGTTAGCCACCGAATTAAAATACAGTAAGATTTAGCAGCTATCCGTGGCCCTAGCATGGGTATGCACAAAGCTCTAGCACTACCTGTGCTCTTACACCACTCATCTCATACTTGACTAAAGTGCCTTAAAATTCCTTATGGGGAGGTCGGTTCTGCACAGTAAAAAGGCAAAATGGGCCACCATCTTTGCAGCATTTGATCTGAAGTTTGTTGCAAAGAAGGCAATCAAGGGTAATGTGATAGCATATCACTTAGCCTCATCTCCAGGGGACACTGAAATACAGACATCAGATTCCCAAATGAAGAATATCCTCCAGATTCAATCAGATACATGGAAGATGTATTTTGAGGGGCGTAGACGCTTAAATTTTTCCCCTAAAAAGGATGAGTGATGATACACCATTTTTTCTATAAAATTGGATCGGGCTTCCCAATCGCTCTAGTTTTTGGACCGATGGTCCGTGGCTGAGATTACCGATGTCTTTTACCATTTTTATTTTTTTAGGTTACCGGGCATTTCGCGGCAAAACTGGGCCCAGGAAGTGCGTCGGGCCTGCTTGGCACACTTCCCGGTGCACCACCTCATTTTGCGTGCCACCGACCCGAATTTGTAAAAGTGGGCTTGGTCCTGTTACAAGGCTCGACATTGGCATTTTTGACACGTCAGCCTTAAAATGGGGCCACCCACCCTCATTTTCTTATAAATAGGCATTGAGGGGTGTGTTAAAGGGAGATTCTTTTGGAAACAAGGGGAAATTCTTACATTTTGAAAACTCAACCGAAGAAATCTAAAGGCAACTTGTGTTGAACCTTGGATTTGAATTGAGAACTTATTGTCAATCAATCCAAAATCCTCTATAGACAATCTAGAATCCTAAAAACACAAACTCTAATCTTAAATCTCCAATTTTTGGATCAAGGACCAAGTGTTGGGTTTCCCTTCATCCATTTTTGAGCAAATCATCAAAAAAATCATAAAAGGTAGTTCCTAAGAACGTTTAAATGCTTTTTACATCTTTTTCTTTGCTTTTTCAGTGTTTAAAACACCATTTCTAGGTCTGGTTGTGAGGGAAATCTAGGATCAACCAAACAGGGGTTTCTGCACCTCTATGGTGCGAGGCCAATAGTAGTGGCATGCGCCACTCCGTGTGGCGTGCACTACTTCCCTGTGACTCACGCCACAAGTGTCTAGAAACCTCTTATTCTTACCCAATAAACATCTTGATTCGGTGATGCGGTGACCAAGCTTCGACCTAAAAAGGTTCGTGATGCATATTAGGTCATATCTTACGCCATAAACATCTGATTCGGTGATCGCCGGTGCATGCAACGCTTCGACCTAAAAAGGTTGCGTGATGCAATATTAGGTCCTATATGGATTCAAAATAAATAGTAAAAACAATGAATTGAAAGAGCCAAGTGATTGGTGGATTTTGGTATTCGTCCTTCTAGGATTGAATAATGCAAGATTCATGAGCTCAAATCTTCGTTAAAACGACCTTTAAATTCTGTCATTTTAAATTATTTCTCTCTTACCTTTACTACCACTTCCCTATTATTTTGTCCATTAATTCTTATCTATTAGTTTAATATCTTGCATCTGTTATTATGCTAACCCATTATTATTAATCTTGTCATACATGTACAATTCATCATATTTCATTCGCTTGTTGGATGAATTGATTTGTGTTGTGAATCTTATAATTTATATATCTTTTATGACACATATTTGATTCCTTCTTTTGATGATTATGTTAACTCATTATAAGCATGGACTTGTGTTTTATTTATTCATATTAAAAATGTAAAGGGGATTCCATAAGGAAAGGGTCCATAAGGATTCCTATTAAAGCTTGCTTGTAATAATTAGATTGGGTTTAGAAAATTTGGAGGGTTTAAGGGTAGAATGTATCTTAGGAGATAGATTGTACTCTATTCTCGTCACCTCCCCTTCTTTGGTTGGTTTATTTTATGTTGTATGGATGAGATTGAATGTATGTTGACATGTTTTCCAAAATTGCATAGAAGGTTTTCAATCTCAATTTTAGTTAATTGTATTATTAGAATTATTGTGAATTAATGGACAACTAGGAGGCCAATTAAACCAGGTGAAATGGGTGCCTAACACCTTCAAATTTCGTACCTAACTCCCGGACATTATCTCTGGTTTAAAATTGGATTAGCAGATTCCAAAGAATCGACTAATTCGAGAATTTTTCTAATAAGGGTGGTGACTCCAGCATAAAACTCTTACCAAAGTAAGAGAACATTTTTTTTCCAAGGATTAAACGGGTTTAATAAAAGAAAACCATTTTTATTAAATAAAATAAAAATCAAGCCTGTTCGATTCGATTCTTTTCAATCTTTTGGAAAAAAATCCGACATCCTCAATCTGGCAACTCCACTGGGGATCGAACCCAAAATCTCTAGTTTTCGATTTTGGGTTCGAAAAAGAGAGTTGACTCCAAAAGTTGTCCAACTATTCACAATCTTTAATAATGTTATTAACTTCAAATTGAGTTTACTTTTTGTACTTATAAATGTCATTTTATATGGCTTATTACTTCAAATTGAGTTTACTTGTTTTGTACTTATAAATGTCATTTCATGCCATTTATGTTATTAACTTCAAATTGAGTTTACTTTTTGTACTTATAAATGTCATTCATGCATTTATTCTCTTCTTAATCTCCTTTCTACCCTAAATCCTAAAAGGTGATATTGGAGGTTGTGATCCTTTCACTCTACTCGACTATTTGGATCCACCACTAATATACACCAACCATAAGCCAAGTATCATTTGGTATATCAAAAGAATTGGCACAGTCCATTATCACCATTATGCTGAGACCCAAAGCAAATGGGAGGAAACAACCAATTCTCACTTATGGAACCCAAGACTTAATAAACTCAACCTAAGCCCATGTAATTAACCCTAGTTCCTTCCTTTAGGATTACCATAATAACTTATAATTGTTGCATTCATCCAAGAAATGTGAGAGGCGTCAGTCAAAAACCCCATGATGGTTTATGGGCCCAACCTAAATATCCTAGGGTTTAGAAAAAGACCGTACCTTGAATCTTGTGTGGGTGTTATACAGGTGGAGATCATGCATTTCCTGACTCCTTTTTCCCCATGTTTGTATATAATTGCTATGAATGTATCGTGCTTCATTCATGCATCATTTAACTTGTTTTCTTGTATCCATCTAGTTATATTCCATCATGGCTCGATCCTTATGACCAAAATGCCAAAGGGCAAAAGACTTAAGAGAAGTGTTGGAGGCAAAACGTGCTAAAAGAGCTCTTTCCAATAGTGATTGTAAGGCTGAGGCCCAAATGCCTAAAAGGGAAGCTCCTCCAATTCCAACTCCAATGAAAGAGGACCAATTAGAAGAGGCTCATCAACTCTTGCTTGAAATAAAGTAAGCACAACTCGAAGCCATGACTCTCTTCCAAGGTGTGGAGGCACGATTGACTCTCATGCGCAATATCGCCAATCGCCTTATAGAAATTGGCCACTTCACACTAGAGGATGCAAAGCCGTATCAAACCTCTTAGGCTTTGAGGTTTAAAAAATTCTAAATAGTTAGTTAGGGACTCAAAAGAACTGTGAATGTAAAAATTTCACTTTTGGAAAAGTAATGAAAGAGTCTATTTTTGAGCCAAATATTATTAATGCCAATAAAAATAATAATAATAATAATAAAGAGAGAGAAAAATGTCTCAAATGTATAAAGGACCCTACTCAAGTAATATTATGCTTGAAGCAAAAAGTAAAGGATATGAAAAATAAGAAAAAGAATAAGCAATAAGGTCAATATAAGTATTTAGCTATGAAATAGGGCGCATCTTGCTCCTAACAGTTCTCAAGAGCTCTTCTCCGATTTTGGATTTCAACAGTCATGATAAAGCCATGAGGGAATACAACATTAGGTGCATTTCATGATGTTGTGATTGTATGATCGCATTATTTATGCCATTTCATAAGCATGCATTCATGCATACATGCATCATGGATCGCATTATTTTATGCATTTCAACATAAAGCATGCCAATTCATGCATACATGCATCATGTTCATGTTCTCTATAGTCATTTTTGTGCAGTAAGATAGGCACACAAAGGGCAAGGAGAAAGCACTGGAAAGGCAGTCATTAGGTTGAGGACGATAGGGCGCGTTCGGATTACAATTGAAAGAACCTTCAACCCCCTCTGCATTTACCTAGTTTGATTTCCTTCTAGTTCGTCGGCTCCACTTTGAGAAATTGAGTGTTCTTTCGACCTTCAACCCCCTCTGATTTACCTAGTTTGATTTCTTCTAGTTCGTCGGCTCCACTTTGAGATTGAGTGTTCTTCGGTTCAAATAGATTTGCCAGTTTTAGCTTTTGCTCTACTGATAAAATGGCCAAGACTAATCTTCCTCTGTTTGAAATGGAAAAGATGATTGAAAAAATAGTGGCAACTAGTCTCAAGAAGTTCATGAGATCGAATAAAGGAAAAGAGAAAGTGGTAATTGAAGATGATGAAGAGGCTAAGGATGAGTCTGAAAAGAGGGAGCATGTTAACGACACTTGGCAAGACGATGAGTTCTTTAAGAAGATTCTGCCAAGAAGGTTGAGTCTAAGCCAGTCATCTTAGAAAAATTCAAAAACTCAGAAAAGTAGCTCGAGAAGTTGCATGTGTTCATGAAGTCTAAGGGGATGGAACAATATGTCGACCTATATGATGATGATGATGAGGAGGAGGAGCTAGAGTTGAAACAAAGCTACCCCCGTGACTTACAAAATGCCAAAAGTGGCGAAGTATGATGGAAACGGTGACCCAAAGGTGCACCTCATGCAGTACAAGTCTATTATGGAATTGACAGGTTTGCCGTCAAGGGAAATTTTGAAGATGTTCCCGATGTCCTTAACGAGATCTGTCCTTAACGGGATCTGCCCAAACTTGGATTATAATCTCGAGAAAAGAGTAGGAAGAGATTGGAATGAGCTTGCCACGGTTTTCCTCAAAGAATACGCTTACAATCTCCAAATGACTGTTAATTTGAGAGATTTAGAAGCGACTGTGCAAAAACAAGATGACACCCTTGCAGATTATATGGCTAGATGGAGAGCCAAGGTCATGCAAATGAGGAACCATCCAGACACCAAGAAGCATATCAAGACCTTCATAAAGGGGACGTTACCAGTTTTCCTTGAGAAGCTATATTATATGCAACTGACTGAGTTTACACAAGTTTATGAGGTAGGGACGCCATCGAAGATAAAATTAGAGAAGATAAGAATTATGGGAATCAGGCCAGAAGCTTTAACAAGTCCGGGTTCCAAAGGTCTGATTAGTTAACCAAGACTCCAAGCACGAATAACGATAAAACAACAGCCACTTTAGATTTGAGAGCTACCAATATGCGCCAAAGGAGATTCTTTAACTTTAGCAATCCTCTCTCTAGAGTGTTCGAGAAAGTAAAAGCAACAGGTTTGTTACGACCACTTGCTCCAAGACCTCCTCCTTTAATTTTGCGAAGAATTTTTTATCAGAATGCTTATTGTCACTTCCACTAGAGTAAGGGCCACATAATTGATAATTGCTTGCGAGTAAGGCACGAGATCCAAGATCTGATCGAGAATAGCAAAATGACGAATCCTAAAAATTCAAGGCCTAACACGAGGACTAATCCACTCCCTAATTTTAGAAACATGCCACCTCCTAAGAACTTATATACGGTTGAGTCTGGAAAGACTCTCGAGGAGGTGCTAGCCGAGTTTGAAGAAGCGGAGGATGAAAGAGAGAGAGATGTTGTTGGAGCAAATCTATGTTATGGTCCTTAACGTTTGGGACAGCGATGAGGAGTGGCTCAATCAGAGTGAGCAAGTTTGGGTTGGAAGCGACGATGAAGTGGTGGTAAATCCTGTTACTTTGGACATATGGAGTAGCGAGGAAGATGAAGAGGAAGCAAGAGCAGTGAATCACATGATCCGCAGTGGTCGAGGTTATCAGCCGGATGTGATCAAGCTGAGGGAAGAAAATGAGAGGGCAAGCTCATCAGGTCTGCCGAAAATTAAAAAGAAGACGATGCTCTAATCAAACAAGTGAAGAGAACCCATGCAAATGCAAGCATGTGGGACCTGTTAGTATCGTCAAAGCAACACCGAGAAGCTATTCTAAAAGCCATGGTGGAGATTCTGATTTCATCATTTTTCTCCTTGGCCAATTTTGTGGGGATAGTCCAACACGATCCCCTCACTATCACCTTTTTTGATGATGAACTTCCTCCCGAAGGAAGGAATCACACCAAGGCATTGTTCATAAAGGGGATAGTCCAACCACGATCCCCTCAACTATCACCTTTTTTGATGATGAAGATAGTCCAACACGATCCCCTCACTATCACCTTTTTTGATGATGAACTTCCTCCCGAAGGAAGGAATCACACCAAGGCATTGTTCATAAAGGCTGAGGTTAGAGGGAGAGTGACCGAAAATGTGATGATAGGTGATGGATCTGCCCTGAATGTGTGTCCATTAAAGCTTCTTTCCAAGTTCAAGCTAGAATTATCTGATTTAGAACCTTCTAATGTGGTGATTAGAGCATATGATGACTCTAAGAGACAAGTGGAGGGCATCTTCAAAACTGTGATCAAGGTGGGGCCAATTGAAAAGGAGACCGAGTTCATTGTGATTGATATCCCCCTAACTTTGGACTTGCTACTTGGGCGCCCATGGTTCCATTCCTTGGGAGAAGTGCCTTCAGCGTTACATCAGAAAATCAAGTTTGCATTTAATGGGAAATTATTACCATACCTGCTGCTAATGAAAGAAGCATAGCTATGCTAAATGTGAATATGCAGGTTATCCTTCCATGGACTAGTTTTTCATATTACTATGCTAAGCACTGATATAAGGCCCACTGTCTCTAACATCATAAAGAGAATGAATTATGAAGAAGGGAAAGGACTTGGAAAGGATCAATAGGGCAATACAGAGCTACCCAAGATCCACACTCAGAGAAACTGCATGGGCCTGGGGTACAAAGTTGGGAGCACACCATTGAACACATACGGCTGGTTGGACATGGATGGATGATTCGTTCGTTCAAGTGAGCATTCCTCTCTACGTCTGCCAATAGAACCTTTTGAGCATAAGGGAAAGTCATACCTCGGTTTAGAAATCTTTGCGGATGTGATTCATATGTTGGCGGTTGAGCCCAAGGAACCAAAGTCTGAGTCAGAAGAAGAGAAAGAGGAGAAAGCACCCAAACAAGAAGGGGTTGACAGGCCACAAGCGGCCAAAGAAGAAGGAAAGAAAGAGGAACAAAAACAGGGACAAGCTTCCTAAGAGGAGAAGAAGGAAGGAAAGAATAAAGTAAAGGCAAGCGCCAAAGAAGAAGAGGACCCTACTAAGCAAGTTTTGAAGGCAATAAGGGCCTGCATAAAGGAAAGCTTTGAAGAAGCTGAGGCCCTTTCTGATGTGTTAATTTCTGTTAAGGACGGGTCCGATTGTAATGAACTTTCTTTGTTATTTAATGAAATGATATTTAATTTTGCTTACTTGTTTGATGTCTTTCTTGATGGTTCCATTCATCGAGTAGATAAGTACATGCACATATTTGACATTAACTCATCATGCATGCTTGAATTGAATATTGGCACAAAAGATGATCCACGAATTCTATTAATTGGGCCAAAGTTAAACATAAAATTTCAAAGTCTACTCATAGAGAAAAAGGAAGCATTTGCATGGAGTTATAGGGATATGCTAGGGATAGATAGGTCTATAGCCGAGCGCACAATTCCTCTGTCTCCTAGAGCCAAGCCAGTGAAATAGAAGAGAAGAAGGTTAAGACTGGAATGGGCCATGAAAATTAAAGAGGAAGTGATCAAGCAGATAGACGCGGGTTTTCTAAAAGTGGTTCACTATCGAGAATGGTTGGCAAACATAGTCCCACTCCCTAAAAAAGATGAGAGTGTCAGCATGTGTGTGGACTACAGGGATCTGAACAGAGCATCACCGAAGGATGATTTTTTCCTCTCCCTCATATTGATATCTTGATTGACAGTGCAGCAATGATGGGATGCTACTCCATTATGGATGCATTTGTAGGTTATAACCAGATTCTTATGGCATTACTGGACAAGGTCTGAATTGACAGTGCAGGCAATTGATTGACAGTGCAGCAATGATGGGATGCTACTCCATTATGGATGCATTTGTAGGTTATAACCAGATTCTTATGGCATTACTGGACAAGGTCAAGGCAGTATTTGTGGTAGAGTTTAGTACCTTTTGCTATCGGGTGATGCCGTTTGGTTTAAAGAACGTCGGGGCTACTTACCAAAGGATGGCTACAACATTATTTCATGACATGATCCACAAGGAGTTAGAGGTGTATATTCATGATATGATTGTCATGACGAAGACACTAGAAGAGCATCGAGCGGCCCTAAAAAGTTCATGGACAAAGTGAACCTAAAGAAATGTGTGTTTGGGGTGCTTCCGGAAAAGTGATAGGATTCATAGTAGGACCAAAGAAATAGAGATCGATCTAAATAAGATTAAGGCAATTTAAGAAAGGGAGCCTCCTAAGACGGAAAAGCAAGTGAGAAGCTTTCTAGGAAAGATTCAATATATCAGCAGGTTCATATCGAAGTTGTTTATAGTATGTGATCCAATTTTCAAGCTATAATGTGAATCCAAATTTTCTAAGCTTTTAAAGGAAGATCAGCCAGTAAAGTTGGAATGATCAACTGCAGAATAACTTTCGACAAAAATCAAGGAATCATTTGTCAAGTCTGTGATCCAATTTTCAAGCTTTTAAGGAAAGATCAGCCAGTAAAGTGGAATGATCACTGCAGAATAACTTTCGACAAAATCAAGGAATATTTGTCAAGTCCCTCAGTTTTGTGCCCACTAAAACCAAGGAAACCCTAAATTCTGTACTTGACGATGGAAGATGCTAGAATTGGAGCCATGTTAGCACAAGCTGATGAGCCGGTGTTAAGAAGACAGTAAATTACTTGAGTAAAAAGCTTCTTCCAAATGAACGAAAATATAACTTGATTGAATGAACTTGCTTGGCAATTGTATGGGCTACCAGAAAACTTCGGCATTACTTTCAGTCTTATAAAGTAATAACAGTATCAAGAATGGATCTAGTTAGATATTTATATGGAACACCAGCACTAGTGGGGAAATTGGCAAGATGACTAATCATACTATCAGAATTTAATATTGAATATGCCACAAAGAAAATCGTCAAAAGACCAGCAGTTGCAGACTTTCTAGCAACACTATCCACTTGAAGACAATGAACAGTGGGAGATTGATTTTCCCAATGAACATTTGAGTTTGATAGAAAAGAAAGCATGGAAGCTCTACTTTGATGGTTTAGCTCACAATAAAGGGCCCGAAGTAGGTGTTTTACTATAATGCCCACAAGAAGAAGTTATCTCAATGTTGAAGAGATTACAGTTTGCAGTCACGAATAACATGGCAGAGTATGAAGCCTGCCTATTTGGGTTAGAAGCTCTGATTGCAGTTAAAGCTGAGGAAGTTGAGGTTGTTAGTGATTCAAAACTGATCATTGAGCACGCTAACGGCAAATGGGAAGTTAAAGAGGACAGGCTGAAGCCACATATTGACCATCTGCACGTTGTTGTTCAAAACTTCAAAAAGGTATCCTTCACACATACAAGAAGAGTAAACAACCGAGTGCCAAATGCCTTGGCTAACTTAGCATCAGCTTGGGAAGAGATTTTAGTAATGCCTAAGAAACCGTTTATGATGTCTTCGAGTAGCATCCCGTGTTATAAAAGATTATGGATATCGAGGAGGAAGAGAAGCCATGGTTTTTATGATGTCCTGCATTGAATGACTAAAAGGGTATACCCAAATTCAGCTACTAGAGATGTCAGAAGAGCTATACAACATTTGGCACTACAATTTGCAGTCTTAGATGGTCAGTTGTACAAAAGGATGTCAGACAGGGTATTGTTAACATGCGTATCGAAGAAAGAGGCTGAAGGGATTATGTAACAAATCCATGTAGGGGTTTACGGAACCCACATGAACAAAAAAGTTCTTGCTAAGAAAATTCTCAAACAAGGTTTCTTTTGGTCCATAATGGAAAAGGATTGTATCTCTCTTGTGAAAAGGTGCTTCGCGTGCAAAATTCATCGAGACTTGAGTCACGTTCCACCTTCAGAATTACATCCTTCTATTTTGCCATGGCCATTTGCCGCTTTGGGAATAGATATCATTAGTAAGATTTCGCCACCTGCTTCTAGCAGAAATGAATTCATAGTGGTTGCAGTGGACTATTTCTCAAGATGGGTTGAAGTAGAATCATTTAATAAATAGAATAATCATTCTTTATAAAAATTGTTCCCCAAACTAGGTCCATGCATAAAGAGAACAGTTTGAAAAGGAGAAAGCTGGGGTAGGCTCAAGACATGTTGGATTCGATCTCCTCTAGAGTCCTCGCTACCAGACTCCTTGGACCCTTCGACAACAACTGGCCGGCGTCTCGCTTCGGAACCAACATGACCACCACACAGAGCTCCCCGACCTCGACCTGCTGGAGGCGCCATGCTAGTTCTCTGTACAGATTCATAGATATTAGTAGTCGCATTGCACGCATACATGGCATATGCATTACTTTTGTGGGTGCAACCAGGTGGAGACATCCGGTACGGAATCACCGGACGTGTCTCCAGCATGCCCTGATCGAGTTGACTTGTGCGGTCCAATATAAAAAAGAAGGATGCACCCGGTCCATACTCCGGCTTGCCAACTACGACAGCCATAACCAGAGCCATAGAGTCAGAGCTTCCTCTCACGCGCTTGTCATGCTATTGTTGCTGCAAGAATAAAACACATCCAGTGAATAAAAGAAAAGCAAATACTGGGGCAGAGTTGAAAACAAAATAACAAGAAGACGTTCACTTATACTGGGGAATCGTCATGTTCCCTATCTAACTCCTCCGCTTTTACAAATGTGTAAACGCTTAAACACCTTCTTCATCTTTTTCTATGCTTTTTTGATCTTTAAAGCACCATTTTTGGGAGTGGTTATCAGGGAAACCTAGGATCAACCAAACAGAGGTTTCTGCACCTCTGTGGAGCAAGGCCAATAGTAGTGGCGTGCGCCACTTTCCTATGGCTCATGCCACAACTGCCTAGAAACCTCTTGTTCTTACCCAATAAACGTCCCGATTCGATGATCCGGTGGCCATGTTCCGACCTAAAAAGGTTCATGATGTGTATTAGGTCATATATGGATCAAATAAACAAATAAAACATGATTGAGAGCAGTGATTAGTGGATTTGTTCATCCTTCTAGGATCAACATCAAGATCATAAGCTCAAATCTTGTCAAACCTTTAAACTTCTGTCGTTCAATTATTGTCTTTTACTTTAGTAAGCACTTTATTATTATTTTTCTTTATTATTTTTGTCCTTTAAATTCTTATTATTTAGTTTAATGTTCATTGTTATGTGCTAACCCATTATTTATTAATCTTGTATCATATACATTCATCATATTCAATAATTTTTGGATGATTAATTGTGTTGTGATCTTATAATTAATATATACTTTTGTGAATATTTTTTCTTTTTTGTGTTTCATTGTTTACAGAATGGATTTGTGTTTTGTTTCTGTTGCAAAATGTAAAGGGTCCATAACGATTCCTATTAAAGCGTGTTTGTAATAGATAGATTGGGTATTGGGAAATCTGAAGGATGTAAGGGTAGATTGTATTTTAGAAGTGGTTTGTAACTCTTTCTTTGGTTGATTTATTTCTGTGGACCCCTCCCCAAACATCATAGCATATGAATGCATGTGACTAAGGGTAGAAATGCACGTGAATGTATGAGTCGCCACCTTGTTTAATTATTTTGTGGACCCCCTCCCAAACATCCAATAGCATATGGAATGCATGTGACTAAGGTAGAAATGCAACGTGAATGGTTGAGTCGCCACTTGTTTAATATTTTAGGGTAAACTAGGAAAAAAACTACCTAAGTGACTCCGATTAAATTACCTAATGCTAGATTAACTAAACCAATGTTAAGGCATGGTCCTACGAACCCAAGGTGGATCCCGGACCTATGTCCATGCTGATTGAATCTAACCAAAACAATGAATGCTTTTGCAAGGAATAATGAAGCCAACTTGGAATATGTTTATGTGATTTCGACTTGCCCGGCTCGGGTTAAATCCGCAAAACGTGCCTACGGTACTTCCGTTTTGGATGGGAAGATCAAAGTCCACGTAGTTTTTCGATAGGGCCTCGTTTTAGAGGGCTTTGAAATGGGGATGCTTTATGCATGAGTGTGTTGTATGCTTTGTGCATTTGTTTAAGGCATTTTGCCTGAAAATTGATTGATTTTTTAGGCATTTTGACGCCAAAATGTTAATTTAAGGCTCTTAGCAAAAAGATTGGATTTGGCAATTGTTGCTAAAATGATGTTGATTTGGCGATTGTCGCCAAAACAAAAGATTGATTAATTTGAAGGCTTTTAGCCAAAATAATTTGATTTAGGCAATTGATTTAGGCAATTTATTGCCAAAAAATTAATGATTGGGCGATTGTCGCCAAAATTGGTTGATTTAAGGCAATTTATTTGCCAAAAGTGATCGATTGAAGGCTTTTAGCCAAAAAATTGTGATTTAAGCGATTTGTCGCTAAAAAGGATCAATCTCACTTATAGGCAATTTGTTTGCCAAAAGTGATTAATCGATTTATAATGTAGGCAATTTATTGCCAATTACCAAGAAAACGTGTTTAATTAAAGCTATTTGGCCACAATTATTGATTAATTGGACCTAAGCCGGACTTGTACGAAATAAAGGCGATTATACCATAGTTATTGATTAACTAGGCTTTAACCAATATTGTCGGATTTAGGATTTAATACCACAATTATTAATTAACCGAGCATTTAGCATTTAAGCTTAATTATGCTTAATTCAAACAATTTTATTTGAATGACGTGGAATGCATTATGCAGTTATAGAGTTATTAGGAGTAGAAGAGAAACATGCATGAAGTGTTAAAATTAAATAAGCAGAGTTTAGTTTATGTACCTAATTTAGTCGTCGGCCACTTCTTAACTCCAGATTAAGCTCCTCGTTAAGGGAAATTTAATTAATTTAATTTTAGTGACCAAATTAACACGACAAGAAAGCAATAAAAGCTAAACTAAAATGCAGAAAAGCAGTAAAGAATCGCAAGGAGCGTAGGGGAGAAGGAGCGTCCGTCAACACAGACTGAGTACATACATGTATGTAGTGATGTTGAGAAGGTCACCACCGGGCCTGTATTTATAAGGCGAAAACGGACTGTTTTGGCGGCCCTGGGCCGCCGGGTTGGGTGGGCCCCGGGCCGGCGGAGCTCGGCAGCCCGAGCCAACCGAGGCCCGGTTGGTTCTAACTCTTTTTGTTCTGGGGGTTTTTCCGAAAGTTTCGGACCTCCAAAAATATTCCGGACCAGTTCCGTGATCCTCATAATTTTCCCCGGACGTTTTCAAGTACCCATAATTGGCATACTTTCGGTGAAACCTTTTTCGGAATGGCCTCCGGCCCGGCCGACTGTTTGCAGTCTGGGAACAAAAACTGGCTCTTTAGCCTCAAGTTTGGGTTTCACAGTTTGCCCCCACCCGACAACCCATAAAAAAAGATCTTATGGGAGTCGGTGGTTTTGTCTGAAACGCAAATTTTGGAGGCGAAAAATCGGACCGCGTCCAGGAGACCCCGCCTTTTGGCTATTTTGCTCATAAATAGCATTGAAATTCTCATTTAAATTCATTCTACACTCTCCAATAACAAAAGAGCTCTCCTCAAATTCTCTCAACTTCTCAAAGCTTCAAGCCTTCCTTCTATGGCTTCCTTCAGATTTTAGCGGGACGACGATTTTCTTCGAGCTTTGGGGATTTCTCTTCAACGAGTTCGATCTTATGGCTAGACGCTGAGTACTCATGCCTCCATGACCGTCACTTCGCCCAGGTAGGCTCCCTTTCACCTTTTGTTGCACATTATTTATTATTGGGCCTTAAGCCAAGGTGGTTGAAATTTTGGGCCTTGAGGCCAAATTGTGAATTCTGGGCCTTAGGCCCAAAATTGTGGGATTATTTGGGCCCCTTCAGGCTAAAATTGGGTGATTTTTGGGCCTTAGCCAAAATTTGTGAATTTTGGCCTTGGCCAAAATTGTAATTTTTGGCCTAGGCCAAATTGTGAAGTTTTTGGGCCTTAAGGCCCGAATTGGTGGAAATTTTAAAAATTTTCCTGTGCTTACTGTTTTTGAATTTAGTAATGCATTGCTAGGTATGAACTAAGATATTTACCCTTTGTAAGGAACCGAGGAGTAAACTCTTTAGGTTGATTTTACCTTTTAAGGTTTTAGGACTCCCGTATTAAATTGGATGTGGGTGAGAGTTCTGTGGCTGAAGTTCCGCTCGAAATATTTGATCAAAACAACCCGATTGGCGCGATTATCCGCCCATCTTATCTGGGCTATCTGAGACATCTTGACATGGGTCAGAGCAACTATAAGGAGTTATTGTGTGCCTTGGCCGAGAGATGGTGGGACACCACCAATACTTTCCACTTCTCCTGGGGCGAATTGACACTGACCCCTATGGATTTCTCGGTGATCTCCGGGATCCCTTTCGGCATTCGACCGATTGAGCTATATGATGACTGGAGGACTGAGATCTCCCCCGACTGGATGGTGGAGCTGGTGGTAGCCTGATTGGATAGACCTGCCACGGATTGCGACGTTCAGGCTCTTGCCACCCTCTTTGTTGAGTTTTCTAGACGCTGGTTATCCCCTCCAGGCCCCTGGCATCTATTGCTAGATACTGGCGGGAGAGCTGCACGGCTACTCAGGTGCCCCTCGATTCACCTTTGTTGCTGCTGTTTGCCTCGACCTTTCTGGGTCCAACAGAAAGGAGGAAGTTTTAACCCTTCTAATCTTGAAGAGTTTGGAAAATTTGGCCCATTTGGAGGAGCTATTGACTGGCCGGTGCTATTTCTGAGCCGCATTGTACGACGATATGTGCGGACCTGAGTCGCAGGGTCACTGTAAAACTGAGCGGGACCTTACTATTTCTGGGAGGTAATGTAAAGAACCATTCTTCTTTTACTGGTGTTTTTTCTGTTCGCTTAGATTTTCTTTTCCCACTGATTCTTCTCTGTTTTTTTCTTGTGGTTTCGGCAGACTTGGGCATTCGAGTACTTTCCTTTACACTCGCCCGCCCAGAGCTGCTTTAGACTGATCTCGGATCAGGGCTGGCGCCTTTGGCTTGGAGATGGTACAAATCAAACCTTCATATCGTTCGGTGCAAGAAATCGCTGAATCAGACGCCTTGTCTCGGCGGAGGGTGGTCCTGTCGCACCCCATCCTGCGGCGATATTATTTGGGCGAGAGGGTGGATATTCAGATAAGAGGTTGCCAGACTGTCCCTTTTTCCCCTCCTGAGGACATGCGAGCAGGTAGGCAGATGGTACTCACTGACTGCCCGTCTACAGAGCTGGATTCAGGCCGATCCTGATTTCCAGCGGTCAGATGCGTTGTCTCGGCAGAGGGTGGTCCTGTCGCACCCCATCCTGCGGCGATATTATTTGGGCGCGGCGATATTATTTAGGCGAGAGAGTGGACATTCAGATAAGAGGCTGCCGTACTGTCCCTTATTCCCCTCCTGAGGACATGCGAGCAGGTAGGCAGATGATGCTCACACTGAGGGTATTCCACATGTGGAGTTCCTTATGGGAGGAGATTACGATGAGTTCTGCGGAATCTCTTTGATGCCGCCCATTGGATCTCGACTTGATAATTTCCAAGGGCCGGTTCCTTCTCAGGTACTTGGCACCCATTCTTCTCGGGCTTCGGGTCCCTCGACTAGGACTCCAAGGAGAAGGGCCATGACCGATCCCACTTCTTCCACTCCGGTTTGGGGTCCGTCGCAGGCCGGGCCTAGCCGATCGACAGGTCCTTCCAGGGCTCCCCGGGCTATTTTGGAGGCTACCGGGCCGCGCTTCACCCAGACCTGTCCAATCTACGTCTACCATACAGTATTCCTTACTTTGTTCCTGACAGCCCTCCAGCTCTTCGAGAGGTCTCCCTGGGGAGTGTGGATTGCCCGACTCTTCCTTCCGAGGACATCACTGCCATTCACTGAGGTAAAGCCTGACACATCTCTTCTCACAAAAAGGATTCATAAGAGATTTGAGATTACTTGTTTTTGAGATTGACTTGTATTTTCCTTTGTATGATTTCCAGGTTCCTATCGGGTTGGTCAATCAGATGATGGAGCTGGTTCTCGGGATGCAGCAAGAATTAGCTGCGGCCTGGACTCAGATAGCCTTTGATGATCAGAGGAGGAGGAGGCCCCGCCGTTGATAGTTGCTAGATTTTCCAGCTTTCCTTTATTTTTCTCTTACTGTATTTTCTGTATTGAACTTTATTTGTACCTGCACTTTGGTTAATACTGAAAATATGTATGTATGGTTATCAAATATGAAAGAAAATAGGATTTTATTTCCGCCCATTTTATGGGAAATATATTTTTTTCCTTTTAGTACTGAAAAGAATATTATTTTTTTTTTGGCACAAGAAATTATATACATATATATATGTATAAACAAAAGGGTTTTTTTTTTTTTTTTTTTTTTTTTTTTTTGCGGTGGCCGCCGGCATCGGCGGCCGGGTCACCGGGCTGGGTCGCCGGCTCCGGCGGTCGGGCCGCCTGCGGGGGTGCTTTTTCTCTATAAAAGCTGCCTTTGGCCCTTTTTTTTCTTTCACTCACTTATTTTCTCGAAAATTGTGCTAGAAAAGCAGTTCCCGGTCAGTTTCTTCTCTCTTCTCTCTTTTTTCTTTATTTTTTTTATTTATTTATTTTTTCTTAATAAACAAAAAGAGGAAAAAAATAAAAATAAATAAATAAAATAAATAAAAAAACAATGAATCCCTTCTACAACCATAGCATGCACAGCTGGACTAGGAGTCTCTCCAAAGTTGAAAGTTGGAAAAGATCAATTTGGGGGGAGTATTAGGATTGGGGGTGTAATAGTTGATTTTGGGATTTTTACGGGCCTGTATTAGATTTTGGGACCCGGAGGCCCACGTTTTCCGGTTTGGGGCCATGATGGAGGAGATGTGCCCTCTTTTTGAGGAGTTTTGTGTCATTATAGGTTGCGACCCCAATGCCCCTTTAGTCAAGCATGAGGTAAACATAGGGGAGGTAAAAATTGGGTATGTTAGGTCATTTGAAACCCTGTTTCAGTTCAACCGACCCCAAGCTAGGGCTATGATTGTTGATGACTAGAAAGCAATTCTATTGCCCCTGATTGATGAATTTTCAGAGGCTTGCCCAAACGATCCAGACCGGATAAGGCTGAGGATGCGGGCCTTAGTTTTCTGTTTATTGGTTTTCTGTTTATTGGCTGGCTTCTTGTTTAACCAGGACCCAGGCTTTGGGGATTTGCGTCTTTGCCCCATGGTTCGGCAAATGGAGGATATAGGCTGCATTGGCGGCATTGTGCTGGCTGAGACTATTAGGAGTCTTGACAGGGCTGCTTTAGGGTTCGATGACTGGACAGTCTCTGCCATCATTCTCCAGGTATTTCCCCTTGTTATCTTTCCTCATTTTCATCTCTTTTTTTTTTTTACTTTCTTTCCTTGTAATAGAAAGGATCCATTATTCAGGTCTGGTTGAAGGACCACCTTCAAGTGGTTGTTACTCCTACTCTCTTGCCCTATAATCCCACTCAGTATCGTATGCAGAGGATTTTGCCCATCTACGATGCATGGACTTCATGGCTGATTGAAGTTGGGTCCAAATGAGATACTTGTTTTGGTTATCTCCTGTACAACATCACTCGCTTTATTCAGGTCAGCTTTCGCCATTTCTCGGGTTTACCTTTTAGGCCTCACACACGTGTACTTGGTTACTGTGCTTCCACGTTTTGAAGGCAAATGGGGATAGACCAGACTGTTCCGATTATGGATGACTTTTAGCTGATTCAGCCATTACCCCGGGCTTACCCCGAGCCATTACCTAAGGGCTTTTGGGTTAGAGGATCAATCGTATGCGTTAGGCCTTTACCTAATCCTGCCAGGTTCAGGACTTCTCCCTGAGTATCGTGCTTGGTTCATTACTGCTTGTCTGGCCGATTGGAGAGAACCAAGGAGGATTGCCACTGCTGAGTGTACTCACTCGAAGGTTGGGTTCAGACTGACGCTGATGATGAGGTTGGGACTGGTGAGGAGATTGTGCTTGCTCCTCGGACAGGCGAGGTTGAGCAGAGTTTACCAACTAGGGATGACTCGGAAGACGTTGCCCCACGGAGGCGACGGGATACCTAGACTTCTATAGGCTTTTGTTTTTTCTTTGCTTTGGACTTGGACTTTGGATGTATGTTTTGTCTTTGCTTTGGACTTGGACTTAGATTTCATCATTTGTTTATTTTGTTTGGATTTATTGCTTTCTACCTGACTTTGGGCTGCTATTAGAATGAGATTTGACTTTTTAGCTTAAATTGAGAATATCTTTTAGCTTTCCAAGCATTTTCCAACTTTATTTATTTCAAAGCATTTCCAACTTATTCCATTCAAGCTCTGATTTTTGCCTAAGCCGCCCTTTTTTCGGTTTTCGACTTAACGAGGCTACCCATTTTGCCCTAAGCCGCCCTTTTTGGGTTGTAGCTAGCGGGGCCCACTACTTTTGCCTAAGCCGCCCTTCGGGTTTTCGACTTAGCGGGTTTTTTCTTTCTTTTTTTTTTTCTCTTTTTATTTTCTTTCTTTTTTTTCTTTCCCCCCTTTTTTTTATTTGGGCAAGAAAAGAATGAAATTATGGAAATGATTTTTTATTAACGTCTTAGACCGCGCCAATGAGGGCTGCCCTACATAATCTCCGATATATAATTTTCTTTTTTTCCAGAGGAAGAATCCAGGTCAATGTAGCTTTTTTACATTATGCAAATGATACAATTACCACAAAATTATCTTTTTAACTGTGATCCAAATTACATGGATTGTGAATTCCAAAAACCATTCCAAATCAGTCAAAAAACGGCTCCGCCAGACAGTATCTTCTTCAAACCACATAGGGTCCAGCCCAATGAGGACGAAACTTCCCACGTGGGCTATGATTGGCTGTTCAATTTTCCTTCAAGACCAAGCAACCTTCTTTTCTAGTTTCCAGTCTTTGACCTTTCTTATTAAAAATGCTGCGCCATTCTTCTTGATAAACTTGAGTTTGTGTGGATTGCTCTAGTCCGCTTTTCATCCATACCCAAGAGTTGGCCAAATGATAATTCTCAGCCCAATCTGCTTCGCTTGATCTGGCTTCCGGGATAATTCTCACTGACCTGAACTTCCAGCTCAATAGGCAACACTGCTTACCATACCATATACTAAAGGAAATACGGGGTTGCCCAGTAGGCGTTCTTAATTGAAGTTCTGTATCCCCCACAAGCATTTGGTATTGTTCGTGCCAAGCTCTATGCTTTTGAACCGTCTCTGCAAAATGACTTTTATAGCCTTAATTTTGCAGCCTCTACTACCTATTTGTTTGTGGACGATAGGTGAAGACTTGTGGTGCTGAATTTTCTTTGTGCCTTCCAGTAGGTCCCGGAAAATTCTCCTTTGAAAAATTGAGACCGTAATCTGTTATGATCTCGAATGGCGTTCCGTACCGACAAAAGATGTTGGTACGAATGAACTTGCTGCCTTCTGGCATTCAAACCGATAAGAAGCTGCCTAACAATTCCACTTAGTGAAATCATCGAACAGCGACCCAGGATGAATTGATGGCCATTGAAGCCTTTGGATGGATCTTTCCGATCCGTCTATGCCCCA
>NW_023590957.1:170887-188987 GCF_014843425.1 Jatropha curcas
CTCAACTCCATTCTTGCGTCGACAATGACCTGCGACGGCACAACAGCAATCAGCAATTCAATAATCTATCCACAATACATCAACAAAAATAAGAAATCTCAAATGCCCAAAATTTACTTCTACCTTCGGTCTGGAAAACCTAGCGCATTGGCGCTGGTTCAACGTGTCGAATCGGGAAACATCGGTGGCCTGAGCAAACGGGAGGAGCTACAGCGTCGCGTCCAGGAGTCAGGGCGTTACTGAGAGCTGATAACGGTACCGCTCACGGCCTCAAAAATCAAGCGATGTCCCCGGAGACTCGCCCCCAGAGTGTTCATTTCAATCCGGTGTGTAGGCAGACAGCTGGGATCTCGGGAAGCCTGAGAATTTTTTTGTTTTTGGGTTTTTTTTTTTTTTTTTTGGTAAAAAAAAGTTTTTAGAGTGTTTTTCGGGAACGACTTAGAGTTTTGAAGAGTAAAAATGAAAATGCTTAAGAAGCTTACTTATATTAAGCAATGGGCCCAAGCATTACCATCTCTCCAAAGCCTCAAAAGGGGGGCCATTCACCACTTCAAGCGCAAACGACCCTTTAATGCCTAACTGGCGACTCGTTCAACGGCAATTTGAAACGTTTAGTATGGCGGTTCGTATACTTTAGCAATTTCTGTCTACTCACCGCAAAGGGGGCAGGACGCATCAAATTGCCCAAATTACCTAACCTCAGGTAAGCTTTTTTCTTTTAAACACGCATCAGGAAAGGTATATCCTAAAAAATTGAGGCTTAAATTTTTCTGGCCTAAAATTTTTTGCTACAATTTTGCAAAACTTTTAAGACCAAATTTCTGACAATAAACATTACAAAGACTGGCCTAAAAGCTGGATATTTTTCTATCCTAGGTCGGAATTCAACTGGGGCGCAAAAGTAATACATCTTTTGCCCCTGATGCATAACTTTCAAAACATTATGGAAAAAAATTTTAAAAAATTTTTTTTAATGGCATGGGGGCATGTGACGTCCCACTACATTTTTAACTAAGGCAAGATCTGTTTTGTACACAAGAAATTGCTCTTTTTCTTTTGAACGCAATTTTTTCAGGCCAACCGTGGAATCGGTTTCTCCGAAGTCCGATAAGCCGCACAAACAGTGATGGTGGCATTACGAAGCTGTTTGGACTCATTTTTTTTTCTTTTTTTTTCTCTCTCTCTCTCGATTAGTGATGGTGTAATTGTGAAGCCTGAATCGCGAGTCAACCTCTTACGATTAGTGGATGGTGTATTGCGAACGCTGATGCAGGACAATTTCAATGACCCAAACGGTGACGGTTTTCTCGAAGCCGATACGGCTCTCATCAAACAGTGATGGTGTATTACGAAGCTATTTGGATTCCTCTTCCCGGTTAAGATGGTGAATTAATCGAAGTTTGACCGGGGCAATTAACCCTCCGAGCCAATCAAAACCGACGCGTCGAAGGTATCTTCATACAAAATCAGACCGACATTTTTTGGAGGACGTTAACGATCCGACTGACGCCAACAAATAGCCGATCAAACTCGAGCTAGGAGGTGGACCAGATGATCCAAGTTCAACGCAACATCTTTCAAGCCAATCAAACGAGCTGAGGATGATTGCCCAGATTAAAGTGCGTCAATGGACCACTTTTAACATTAATACGCTTATAACCAATTAATGATAAGTGGGCGGGGGGCAAACTGTGAACCAGAGTAGTCTTTTATGCCCCCTAAAAACGATGAGGAATACAAGGACGGGAATGAGGGATAATGGTTATCTGGAAGTCCTTTAAACCCAAGGTTTGATTTAAACCAAATAGAAGGTGGCTGGATTTTAATAGTAAGTTACGTCACGCAACTATAAGGTGCGTGACGGCAACTCGATAGTTGCGTCACGAACTTCAATTAAGGGTGAGTCACCCTAAAAGCCGACAATAAACGGCTTTCTACATTCTGTTTGGATACGTGGCAACTGGTCCAGAAAGTGAGCTCGCGTCCCACACAAGCTCTCGGGTCCGTCACGCAACTGTTAGTTTCGTGGACGCAGCTATACTCTGTTTGCCCTACCCATAATAAATACTGTGTTTTTTAATCTCTGACACATGCAATTTTAAGAGAGGGACTTTTTCGAGAGAGAGGAATTTTTTAAGAAAAAAATACACTTGCCGGCTCAGGTTTTTTACAAGAATTCTTCTGAAAATTATCTTGAAGAAAAATCAGTCCTTAGAGAATTAATTAGATTGAAAACAAAATCACCACAAAAAGAGAAGAACGAGGAAAAATAAAAGAAAAAAGAGATTTTTTGTTAAAAACTTGGTGAAAAAAGACTTTCTGGGACCTTGAAACTTGTTCCTAAAAACGTTTTTTTTCCGAAAAAATTGTTTTTTTTTTTTTTTTCCCCACAAATCCCCCCTCAAAAAATTTTTTGAGGGTTAGGTAATTAATCTGAAACTTTTTTGGTATTTTTTTACGCTTATTAATTCGTTATTATCCTATTTTGTTGATGTTTGAGTAGCCTTTGATATTGATTAAACCAAGTACTCTCCCTATTATTGGAAAAACGTCTCTGAGTTATATTGAAAGACAAGTTTTGATAAAAAGAAAGTGAAAAGGACTGTTTGAAAGGTAAGTTTTTACGGACCAGAGCAGTTGCGTCACGCAGCTTGTAAGCTGCGTGAAGAACTGTTATCGTCCCAAAATAGATTGACATTAAACCCGACTAGTTTGCGTGACGAACTGTTCAGTGTTTAACTGATTTTATTTCGCTTTTATTTCCTATTTAATATTTGTATTCTAAAATGAACGATTGATCGAATCTGAAAGTTTTTTTTCCAAAGTCACGAACAGCTGCGTCACGGCAACTATTAGCGTACATCACGCAACTGTTTGCTTCCATCGAACAGGCGCGTGACGCGCTATTTCTGGGTTTTCCAAGAAATAATTTTATTTTTTTAGAAAATATAATTTTTGTGCAACCAAATAAATATTCATTCTTTTTATAAATTCAACGAGACAATCAATTAATACGGCAGATTGCGATTTAATGCAAGCACATTAATTTATTATACATGCAATGATTTCGGGTTTTTTAGGTTTCTTAGAATTTAAATTGGGTAGAAATGCTATTTTAGGTTCCGGTTTGTGGCCCGCTTATAACCATAAGGCAAGAGTCGGGTCTTTTTGATTATTTTGACTTGACTGGGCTGTTAGTGAAACCCCTCCAAAATAATCATAGCATAACGAATGCCATGTGACTAAGGTAGAAATGCAACGTGATGTGTTGAGTCGACACCGTTGTTTCAATATTTTAGGGTAAACTAGGAAAATCCTAAGTGACCTCCAATTTTTAATTAACCTAAATTGCTAGATTAACTAATCCATATTGTTTAAGGCATGGGTCCTATGACCCGAGGTGGATCCCGAGACATGTCCATCTGATGAACTAACCGTGAAATTGAAATGCTTTGCAGGGTGATGAAGCAATTTGGAGCATTTGAAAGTTTATGTGATTTTCGACTTGTCGCCCAGCGTTAAATCCCGAACGTGCTAACGTATCCGTTTGAATGGGAAAGATCAAAAGTCAACGTAGTTTTCGTTAAGGCATTTTTAAAAGGGCTTTGATAGGATGCTCCTATGCATGAAGTGTGTGTCTGTTTTGGTGCTTTTGGGTTTGGCTTTTGCGCGTGTTGGTTGTTTCTAGACTGTGCTCTGTTGCTTAATGGACTTAGCAAAACAGATTATTTAGGACAATTGTTGAAAATTGATGTTGATTTAGGCGATTGTTGCCGCCAAAAATTATTATTCGAAGGCTTTTAGACAAACAAGGTTGAATTAATTTAAGCATTTTGCCGAAGAATTGATCTTAAGCGATTTGTTCGCTGAATAGTAGTTTAATCTAGTTTTAGGCAATGTGTTTGTCAACAAATCTGATTAACTCGAATTGTAATGTAGGCATTTTATTGCCAAAGAAAACGTGTTTTGAATTAAGGGCTTTTAGTCACAATTATTGATTAATTGAAACTTAAGCCGAATTTGTTCGAAATAAAGGCAATTTCACCAATAGTTATTGATTAACTAGGCTTTTTAGCCAATATTCGTCCGGTTTTTACAGCTTAACACCACGATTACTTGATTAAAACTAGGCGTTTAACTTAAATTTCAATTTTTAATTGAGGCAAATTTATTTGCCTACATAATGACGTGGATGCATTCATGCATTGTTAGAATTATTTAGGAGTAGAAGAGAAAAGGCATGCAAAATGAAGTGGTTAAAATTAAAATAGGCCAGAGTTTTTGTTCATGTATCTGATTTAATCATCGACCGCTTTCTTAACTCAAGGTTAAAGCCCCTCGTTAAGGTAATATTAATTAATTCAAATTTAGCTGACCACTTAATAAAGCAAGAAGCAATAAAGCTAAACATAAAATACAGAAAAGCAGTAAAGAATCGCAGGAAGCGTAAGGGAGAAAAGGAGCGTCCGTCAACACAAGACTGACTGAGTTGATATATTGTCCACAATCACCGAGGCTATATTTTATAGGCGAGACCGGACCTGTTTCGGCGGCCGGGGCCGCCGAAGCCCGGCGACTGGGCAAACTTGAGCTCGGCGACTGGGCCACACGGGCCGGTGGTTCTGCATTTTTTTGTTCCGGAAGGTTTTTTCCGAAAGTTTCCGGACCTCCAAAAATTTCCGGGACACCAGTTCCGTGATCCTCGTAATTTTTCAGACATTTTCAAGTACATATTGGGCACACTTCGATGAACCTTCAAAATGGCCTTGGTCCGGCGGACTGTTTGCAAGTCCGAGAAAACTGGCTCTTTTGAGCCTCAATTTTAAGGTATTCCACAGTTTGCCCCTCACCGCAACACATAAAAAATGGAATTTATGGGAGTCGGTGGTATATCTGAAAAGCAAATTTTGGAGGCAAAAATCGGATGCGTCCTAGAAGACCCGCCTTTTTTGGCTATTTGCTTTATAAATAGCTTGAAAATTCTCAATTTCATTCATTCTATACTTTCCAAAACAAAGAGTCTCACAAATTCTCTCATCTTCCTCAAAGACTTCAAGGCTTTTCTAATGCTTCAGCTCAGATTCTTAGCGACGAGGATTTTTTGGGTCTCTGGACGATTTCTCCTCGATGGAGTTCGATCTAGAATGGTAGATGCTGATACTCAACGCCTCCATTGGACCGGCATCTTGCACAAGTAGGCTTCACGCTTACAAATTTTGTCTGCATAATTATTTATTATTTGGGCTTAGGCCAAATTGCTGAAATTTTTGGGCCTTAGGCCAAATTGCGATTTTTTGGGCCTTAGGGCCAAATTGTGAATTTTTTCGGGCCCTTAGGCCAAAATTGTGGAATTTTGGCCTTGGCTCACAATTGGCGAATTTTCGCCCTTCAGGCTAAATTGTTGAATTTTTGGGCCTTAAGGCAAATTGTGAAATTTCGAAAAAAAATGTTCTAGTCTTACTCGTTTTTTATTAGTGATGGCATGCTAGGTAGAATAAGACATTACCCTTAGTAAGGAACCGAGGAGTAACTCTTAAGGTGTTGATTTACTTACCTTTTAGGACTCCCGTTAGTTAAATTAGATGTGGGTGAGAGCTCTGTGGCTGAAGTCGCTCGAAATACTTTGATCAAAACAACACCGGTTGGGCGCGATTATCCGCCCGTACTATCTGGGCTATTTGAGAAACATCTTGACAATGGGTCGGAAGCAACTTACAAGAGTTATTGTGTGCCTTGGCCGAGGAAGATGGTGGAAACCACCAATACTTTCCACTTCTCTTGGGGCGAGTTGACACTGACCCCTGCGGACTTCTCGGTGATTCCCACGGAATCCCTTTCGGCATATTCGAACCGACTCGAAGCCTATATGACGAATTGGAGGACCTGAGGTCTTCCCGCGACCGGATTGGTGGAGGCTGATTGGGATATGCACCTGACCACAAAGATTGTCGAGTCAGGTCTGCTGACCCTTGCTTTGGAGCATTTTCAGACATGGTTTTCCCTCGCAGGCTCCCTGCATCTATACTAGATCAGGCGAGGAGAAGCTGAACGGCTAGCTCAAGTGGCTAATTGACCCTTGTTGCTACCTGTTTGCTTCGAACCGTTCTGTCCACAGGAAAGAGAAGTTATAAACCCCTCTATCTTGAAAGAGTTTGAAAACATTTGGGCCATTTGGAGGAGTATGACTGGGCTCCGCGGTGCTATTCTGAGCCGCATGTACGACGATATGTGCGACCTGAGTCGAGGTCACTGCAAACTTCAGGGCGGGACCTACTATTTTCCTGGGGGTAATTGTAAAGAACATTCTTCTTTTCTGTGTTTTTCTGTTTGTTCTTGATTTTCACTTTTTCAATGGTTCTCCTTTTTTTTTTGTTTGCGCAGACTTGGGCATTTGAGATACTTTCCTTATAACTCGCCCAAAGCCTGCTTCAGACTGATCTCGATCAAGGATCAAGGCTGGCGCCTTTGGCTTGGAGACGGTACAAATCAAACCTTCATACCGTTCGGCGCAAGAAATCGCTGAAGGAGCTGAGAACCTTTTTCGATACTTGTCCTCTGGAGCAAGTATGTGCTTAGTGATTCTTAGATATGTTAAATAAAAAGGATTTATTAACATATTTGCATCTTTTATAAGCTAAAGTGGGGCCAATGACTGCCCGTCTACAGAGCTAGATTCAGGCCGACCCTGCTTTACAGCGGTCAGATACCTTGTCTCGGCGGAGGGTGATCCTGTCGCACCCCACCCTGCGGCGATATTATTTGGGCGAGAGAGTGGACATTCAGATAAGGAGGCTGCCGCACTGTCCCTTATTCCCCTCCTGAGGACATACGAGCAGGTAGGCAGATGGTGCTCACTGCTGCTCATACTGAGGGTATTCCACATGTGGAGCTCACTGAGGGTATTCCACATGTGGAGCTCCTTCAGGGAGGAGATTACGATGAGTTCTGCGGAATCTCTTTGATGCTGCCCATTGGATCTCGACTTGATGGTTTGCAGGGGCCAGTTCCTTCTCAGCCACTTGGCACCCGTTCTTCTCGGGCTTCAGGTCCCTCTACTAGGACTCCAAGGAGGAGGCCCATGACCGATCCCACTTCTTCCAGTCCGGCTGGGGGTCCGTCGCAGGCCGGGCCTAGCCGATTGACAGGTCCTTCCAGGGCTCCCCGTGCTATTTTGGAGGCTTCTGGGCTGCTTCACCCAGACCTGGCCAATTTACATCTACCATACAACATTTCTTACTTTGTTCCTGACAGCACTCCAGCTCTTCGAGAAGTCTCCCTGGAGAGTGTGGATCGCCTGACTCTTCCTTCCGAGGACATCACTGAGGTAAAGCCTGACACATCTCTCACACAGAAAGGATTCATAAGAGATTTGAATTTGCTTTGGTATTTTTTTCCTTTGTATGATTTCTAGGTTTCCTGTCGGACTGGTTCAATCAGATGATGGAGCTGGTTCTTGGGATGCAGGGCAAGAACTAGCTGCGGCTTGGACTCAGATAAGCCTTTTGATGATTAGAGGAGGAGGAGGCCCTCGCCGGCTGAATAGTTGCTAATTTCCAGGCTTTCCTTTGTTTTTTTCTCTACTAGTATTTTCTGTACTGAACTTATTTGTACCTGCAGCTTTGGTTAGTATGAAAACATGTATGCAATGGTTAATCAAATATGAAAGAAAATAGGATTTTATTTCGCGCCCATTTTATGGGAAATATATACATTTTTTTTTTTTTAGAAAAAGAAACATTTTTTTTTTCTTTTTCTTTTTGGCACTCTGGAATTAATATACATATATATAATGTTATGTAAAAACAATTTTTTTTTTTTTTGGCGGTGGCCGCCAGGCTTCCGCGGGCGTGCTTTATTCTCGTATATAAAGGCCGCTTTGGCCCTTTTTTTTTCTTTCACTCACTTATTTTTCTCGAAAATTGGTGCTAAAAAAAGCAGTTTCCCGGTCAGTTTCTTCTCTCTTCTTTTTTTTTCTATTTTTTTCTATTATATTATTTATTTTTTTTTAATAAACAAGAGGAAAAAAAAAGAAATAAATAACAAAAAAACAAATGGAAGTCCTTCTAACAACCATAGCATGCACAGCTGGACTGGAGTCTGCTCCAAAGTTTGAAAAAGATCAATTTGGGGAGGTACGGTCTTTTCTCGCAGTTATTACTCCTTAGGGGTGTAATAGTTGGATTGGGATTTTTTTTACGGGCCTGTAAATTAAGACTTTGGGACCTCCTGAAGCCCACGTTTTCCGTTTTGGGGCCATGATGGAGGAGATGTGCCCTCTTTTTGAAGGAGTTTTGTGATGTTATAGGGTGGACCCAATGGCCTTTGTGTCAAGCATGAGGTAAAAAAATTGGGTTATGTTAAGTCCCGTTTTGAAACCCTATTGTAGTTCAAGCCGACCCCAAGCTAGGGACTATGATCGTTGATGACAGAAAGCAATCTTGCTGCCTGATTGACGATTCTCAAGAGGCTTGCCCAGAACGACCAGACGATGAAGGCTGAGGATGCGGGCCCTTGGGTTTCTGTTTAATTGGCTGGCTTTCTTGTTTAACCAAGACGCAGGCTTTGGGGATTTGCGTCTTTGTTCCCCATGGTTTCGGAAAAATGGAGGATATGGGCTGCATTGGCGGCATTGTGCTGGCGAGACTATTTAGGAGTCCCTTGACAGGGCCTGCTTTTAGGGTTCGATGACTGGACAGTCTCTCCATCATTCTCCAGGGTAATTATCCCCTTGTTATCTTTCCTCCATTTTTTCTTCCTCTTTTTACTTTATTTCCTTATAATAGAAAGGATCCATTAACTCCGGTCTGGTTGAAGGACACCTTTCAAGTGTTGCTACTCCTATCTCTTGCCCTATAATCCACTCAAGTATCGTATGCGAATGGATTTTGAATCAACACACACCATCTACTGAATGCATGGACTTATGGCTGATTGAGTTGGGTCCAATGAGATACTGGTTGGTTCATCTCCTGTACAACATCACCCGCTTTATTCAGGTCAGCTTCGCCATACTCGGGTTTACCTTTTTAGGGCTCACACATTGTACTTGGTACTTGCGCTTGCCACGTTTTGAGGCAAATGGGGAGTAGATAAGACTGTTCCGATTAGGATGACCATTTCAGCTGATTCAGCCATTAACCGGCCCCGGGCGTAAACCGCGAGCCGTCTTAGGGTTTGGGTTAGAGATCATCGTATGGTTTTTAGGCCTTTTTACCTAATCCTGCCAGTGTTTTCAGACACTTTCTCCTGAGTATACGAGCTTGGTTTGCATTACTGGCTGTCTGCCGATCGAGAGACCCAAGGGAGGACTGCAACTGGCTGAGATGCACTCGAACGGTTGGGTCAGGCTGACGCTGATGAATGAGGTTGGGACTGGCGAGGAAGATTGTCTGGCTTCCTCGGACAGGCGAGGGTTTGGACAGAGTTTTACCAGCTTAGGGGATGAACTCAAAAAGGATGTTTGCTTTCCATGGGAGGTAAGACGGGACACCTAAGACTCCTATAGGCTTTTGGACTTTATTTGTTGTTTTTTTTGACTTTTGTTTTGGCTTTGATTTTGGTGTTTCGCCTTTTTGGCTTTTTATTTGAGACTCTGGTTTTAGACCTTTTTATTTATTTGGACTATTATTTATTTGGACTTTTTGCTTTCCGCCTGACTTTGGGTTGCTATTGGAATGAGATTTGACTTTTTAGCTTAAATTGAGAGTATCATTTAGCTTTCTAAGCATTTTCCAACTTTATTTATTTCAAGCTCTAATTTTTTGCCCAAGCCGCCCTTTTCGGGTTTTCGACTTAGCGAGCTACCCATTTTTGCCTAACCCGCCCTTTTTGGGTTTTCAGCTTAGCAGGCCCCTACTTTTGCCTAAGCCACCCTTTCGGTTTTTCGACTTAGCGGGTTTTTTCTTTCTTTTTTTTTTCTTTTTTATTTGGCAAAGAAGAATGAAATTATGAAATGATTTTTTTTTTTTTTTATTAATAGTTATTAATGTTTAGACCGCGCCCAAAGAGGGTTGCCTACATATCTCTGATACATAATTTCTTTTTTCCGAGGAGAATCAGGTCTAATGTAACTCTTTTTTACATCATGCAATGATTATAATTACACATAATATGTTTTTAACTGATTTAAATTACATGGATTCGTGAACTCCAAACCATCTAAATCAGTCAAAATGACGGCTCTGTCGGACAGTAGTCTCTTTAGAATGTAGGGCCCAGCCCAATGAGGGCGAAACTTCCCACGTGGATCTATGACTGGTTGTCTAATTTCCTTCAAGACCAAACAACCTTCTTCCAATTTTCGGTCTTTGACCTTCTTATTAAAATGCCTAGCCAAAATGCCGCGCCATTCTTCTTTAAATAAACTTTGAGATTTGGTGGATTGCTCGCAATTCGCTTTTTCATCCATACCCAAGAAGTTGCGAATGATAATTCTCAGCCCAAGTCTACTTCCCGCTGATCTGACTTTCCCCGGATGATCCTCGCCGACTGAAAACTTCCGCTCAATAAGGCAACACTGCTTCCATACCATATAACATACCATATACTAAGGAATACGGGGTTGCCCCAGTAGGCGTTCTGATTGAAGTCCTGTATCCCCATAAGGCATTTGGTAATTGTTCGTGCTAAGCTCTATGCTTCTGAACCGTCTTCTGCAAAATGACTTTTATAGCCTTGTTTGCAACCTCTACTGCCCCATTTGTTTGTGGACAATAGGGCGAAGACTTGTGGTGTTGAATTTTCTTTTGCTTCAATAAATTAGAGAATTGACTCTGAAAATGGGACCCATTATCAGTTATGATCTCGAATGGCGTTCCGTACCGACAAAGGATGTTGGTACGAAGGTACGGAACGAACTGTGCTGCCTTCTTGGCATTCAGACCGAATAGGAAGGCTTGCCCTAATCCACTTAGTGAAAATAATCAACAGCAACCAGGATAAATTGATGGCCATTGGAAGCCTTTGGATGGATCTTTCCAGATCACGTTCTATGCCCCAAGTTGCGAAAGGCCATGGTGAAGCAAATGGGATTTAGATTGACCGAAAGGCTGTCTTTGCAGCTTGGCAAAAAATTTGACACTCATGGCACTTCCTGCGCGTGCCTTCAAACGCAATCCGCATTCATGGCGACAGTAGTAGCCAGGTTTCATAATTTTTCGAGCCAAGCTATCCCGTGCATGTGTGGCCGGAACCTCCACATTATGTAAGGAATCATTACGGGTTTTGCGCTTCTCTCCCTCATCAATGCACCTTAGGTGCGGCCAAACTTCTTTTATACAGAACTCCCCCAGTAAGGAAATATCTAGACGCTAACTGTCTCAATGTCCGTTGATCAGTCTTGCTGGACCCCTCCGGGTAGGATTCATACTGAAGATAATTCTGTATATCCCAAAACCAGGGCTTGTCATCGACTAGATTCATGACATGTGCTAGCTGTTTCTGGAGCCAAACTGTCAGAGGTTGAATGACTTGGTCTCCCCCTACATTAAGCATGGAGGCTAAGGTAGCCAGAGCATCAGCAAACCGATTTTTGGCTCGCGGCAAGTAGTGGAAGGATAATTCTTCAAACTGCTGAGCCAATTCGTCCAAGTGTTGCAGGTAAGGAACCAAACGCTCTTCCGGAAGGAACCAACCGCTCTTCCTTAATTTTCCATTTCCTTAGAGCTTGAGAGACTATTAGATTGGAATCTCCGAAAACCCTAAGGATTTTTATCTCTTTCTCTAGGGCCGCTTCTAACCCCTTGATGCAAGCCTCATACTCGGCTTCGTTGTTGGTACAGTCGAAGTCTAGTTTGACTGCAATCGGGACGTACTCTCCACAAGGAGTTTTGAATACGACTCCAACTCCATTTCCATGGTAGTTTGAAGCTCCATCGAAGTACATTTCCAGACTCCACTTTCCAAGCTTAACAAGTCTTCGTCAGGAAATTATACCTCTGGCATTTGGTCTTCGACCGGTAATTCTGCTAATTGGTCAGCCAAGGCTCCGCCTTTCACTGCCTTCCGTTGTACTAACTGATCAGCCAAGGCTCCGCCTTTCACTACCTTCCGTTGTACAAATTTTAAGTCATAAGCTGCGAGCACTGACACCCACTTTGCCATCTTACAGTTAAGAACCGGCCTCTCCATAAGGAATTTCAAGGGGTTCGATTCAGAAATAACATATGTAGTGTAAGACGAGAAGTAGTGCTGCAGCTTTGTACAAGCCCAGACTAGAGCCAAACACAACTTCTCGATCTTATTGTATTTTAGCCGTATTCCAGCATCCTCTTGCTAAGGTAACACACGACATTTTCTATCCTTGTATCTTCTGCTTGTTGAGCTAGCATTGCACCCATCGCTTCTTTCGTCACTGATAGGTACAATAGCAAAGGCTTTCCTGCAAGGCTTTCCTGGCCTTGGTGGCTGTAAAACTGGCGCGGGATAACAGATTATTGCTTGAACTTTGGTCAAAAGCTTTCTGAACAATACCTCATTCCATTTGAACTGGCCTACTCCTTCCTGAGTAAGTTTGAAAATCGACACAAAGTATCGGCCAAGCTTGATTGATGACCGGCTTAATGTATTGTAGCCTTTCCCAGGAAAACGCCCGAACTTCTTTTTCTGTCTTTGTGCTGGCATTTCCAGAAATAGCTTTGGCTTTCGAAGGGTCAATCTCTAATGCCCCTTCCGACTGACCATATGCCAGGAACACTCCGGATGTAGCTCCAAACAGACAATTTTGCCGGGGTTTTGAAGCTTTAAATTGATACTTTCAGTCTACAAGGAAGAACTTCTCAGTGCTGTTGTGGTGTTCCTTCAGCTGTTTTGGATTGACAACCAATATCGTCCATCATCACTTCTACTTCTTTGTGAATCATGTCAATGGAAGATAGTTGTTGCCATTCTTTGATAGATTGCCCCCGGCATTTTTTTTGAGCCCCAAAAGGCAATAACCCTGTAGCGTAGGTTCGCCCACTCCATGATGAATGCCGTTTTCCTCTTTGTCCGGCAAATGCATCATTATTTGATTGGTAACCCGAAGCGAGATCAAGTTCAAGGAGACCATCTCGTGTCCAGCCATTCGATGCCACCAACAAGTCAATATGTGGCAGAGGAAAATCGTCCCTTGGACATGCTTTATTCAAATCTCGGTAATCCACACAATTCTGATTTGTTCCAATCTTTTCTTCGGCACCGACACAATGTTTGCTAAACCACTCCGGGTAGGGCCAATGGGTTCTATGAACTTTGTTTTCCAGTTGCTTGGCAACTTCCTCTTGCTTTTCAAGGACCATTCTATTTTTAGTCTCCCTTAGCTTTCTGCTTCCTGGCTTAAGTCTCAGGGTAGTACTGGAATCTTGTGCACCACTATCGCCCTGGGGTCAATTCCCGTGATGTTCACTTGCCTTCCCCACATGAAGCAATCAGCAAATTTCTTCAACATTCACTGACCTATTCCCTGATTCACACAGTATATGTCAATGTTGTATTGTTCATTTCGTTCCTTTGCCAATTATGTATTTTTTTCCTTTTTCAATTTTTTATTTCGTTTACTTCTTTTTCAATTTTTGCTTGGAAAATGCTTTGAAAGATAGACATACGGGGTAGTATAATATTGCAAGCCTTTTAATTGATGATGACGGAATCGTCTTCAAAAAAATTAACATCAAATTTGAAATCTGGATCTTCTAGTCCGACACAGACGACATCAGAAACTGGACTCTGAATTCGGTTTCAGACTCCGGGGTCAGACTCAGACTCAATACAGGAACTTGATTAAGAGTTTAGGTACTAGGTTTGACTCCGAGGGGGTTTATCACAGCGCGCTCACTCCTCGGGTACAAAAGTTGGTGAGAGGTCCTTCCGTTCGCTTGATCAGGTTTGAGCAGGCCTTTGATTCCCATCCTTTCCCTGTGATAACCGCATACCTTCATCAGGACTAGGCTGCAGAAGTCTTCCTTTTTTTTTTTTTCTGTTTCAGTTCGGAATATTAAATTCCGGGCTTGTTTGCCCCAGACATCTGAGAATAATCGTCTAACCCAGGCAGCATCTTCTTACCTTAGTGGTCGGGTAGCAAAATGTTTCTCGGTAAGCCACAGTAATAGGAACTGCTTTCTCCCGGTTTTGGCAGAAGTAACTGTTCAAGTCACAAGGTAGGCCCGCATCTGTACACTCTCTCCTTCCCTTTCTGGTTCTCTTAGCACCGGTCCATTTCATTAGTGGCTCAAATAACCATCCAAAGGTCCCTTCATTCACTCGGACACTCAGGCTTGCAGTTTTGGGGTATGTTTTCGCCCCAGATCTGGCCAATACCATTCCTGGGCAATAAGACATCTTAAGCATCAAAGGCAACACTATGCATTTAATTTGTACCGTCCCGAATCAAAGAGAATTCGGCGTTTTTGCAGTCTTATCCTCTATGAATTGCACAGTGTCATATTGAAAATCCGAGAGGGGTAAGTTGGCAGTTTCAGGGTTGACCTCAAAAGAGAGGCTAGCCTTTGTTTTCTTAAGCTGGCTGTAGTCATCCCCCTGAATGGTGATAAACTTTGGTCCTCTAATAGGGGAACTTTGACCTTTTTTGGTGCAAGGACGAGGTACCTGCCTTAGTGGTGGTGTATCCATCGTCGGCCCAGAAGCAGGTTGAAAGCTTAGTCGGTATTCAATTACCTGGAACGGGACTTACCATCACAACGCTAAGCCCAACCGTTAACTTCAGTGTAGCAACCCCAACACTTCCCTCCGGGTGCTGTCATAGGCTTTCACTATCTGGTCCGATGGAGTGAATCTGTTTCTTTCCAACCCCAGACAACTGGCTACCCTTAGTGGGCAGACGTTCAGTGCTGACCCATTACAATGAGAACCAATGGGCACAAGTTTTGTCCTCTGGTCTGGACCAAGTGACATAGAGGGCATTGTTATGAACTGCCTCCCTCTTGGGCAAGTCATCAATCAGAGAACCCGATGCTTTGCATTTTTAGATGATTTGGGTGAGGGTGGATACGAGCACAATTCAGGGCTAAAAACCTCCATCGATGTCCTGAAGTTGGCTCAAACTGCAAAAGAGTTGGCGATTGAGGAAAGGATGATGCAAAAGTTCCCAGAATTGACACCCTAGCTTGTGTCTTTTTTAGTTGTGAAAGTACTGGGTTCTCCTTTGGCTCCTCTACCCTCTGGAGGGCTTATTTTGGGATTTTATCCAGGACCAATGGTTCATCATTGCTCCGCTCCTGTTGATGGCGTCGACGCTCTTCAAAGTTAGGTCATTTTCAGATCCAGGACACAAGTGTTATTTCATTTCTAGGAACAGGTTCGAAAAGGATCGATCAGTTTCTGATCAGCAGCCATAATAGCATTTACCGTGATTTGGTAAGGGTTTGGTGCTAATGTTTGCTTACTCTTCGGAAATAATTGAACTGTTGGTCCACCAAGTCTTGGATCGGTTCTTAGCGTCCACCATGCTTGGTCTTGTGCCATACCCCTTGAATGGTACCAAAGTAAATTCTCAGCTTTGTAATTTCCTTTGGTAAAATGGGTGGGTTGGTGGCCTTGCTTCAAGGGCCTTGAATGTAGTTTGGCCTTGAACAAGCCCTCGGAAACAAAGAGATTGGCAACCCGAGATCAGTATAAGTTTTCTTCTGGACTTGATTGCCATTTCTCATATTCCCCCACACGTAAAGGGTTGGTGGGGGTGATGCTTGCCACTTCGTGGACTTGCCCAGGTTGGCTAGGTTTCTTAATATTTGGGAGGTCCTGAGTCTTCTTTCAAATTGCCCCATTTGAAATCAGATCTTCTACTTTCGTAGCAGTGGCAATCGAGCGACTGAAAACGTGGGTAGATACTGTTCGTAGTTGTTGCTGGTAGAATCGATCTGCAGGTTCTTTATTATTATGACCTCACAACTGTTCTTGTTCTGAAGGCCGGGTTAATATTTGGGCGGCTGGCCCTCCACCTCGTAAGGAACGAGGGAAAAGGGTTCATTGTTTTTTTCTGTTTGGTTGGTTTCTAGTTCTCTAAGTAACATCCACCTCCATATTTAGTGGTATTGGGAATTTAAATGCATTGCAAAATGTCCTTTCTCCAGGTCTTCATCTTAGCCGATCCAGGCTAACAAACATTCTTAATGCCAGTCACCGGTGAAGATTGTTGGAACAAACTGAGCAAGGAGCTCGCTGCTTCAATCCAAACGGGTTAAAGGGGCACCCGCACATACATTTTTCAAATGAGTTTTAGGACAAGTAGTTCCATCAAAATTTGTCCATGTTGGTGCACCCTTGAATTTTGTGGGCAGTCTTGCTTCAGGGAACAAGGAAATGGAGCCAATGTCCACCACTTCTTGTGGGTTTTGAGAGCATGGACAGACCTTTCCAGCCAGCTCTAGTTTTTCTCTAATTCTTTGAAGCTTCCTTCCAGCTCAGAAGCAGTTTATTGGAGGCATGTTTCATCCAGGTTCAGGCAGGGGTTTGTAGGTTCAGCAGCAGGAACCTTGATTTTGGAAGGCAGTAGGTCCACTTCCCCGGCCGAAGCCCCATTTCCATTACCGTTGCCCCAGCTACAGCTATCAGGGCAATCCTTTGGGCAGCCAAATGCCTCATCAATTCTGGCCTCCAGTTGTTCGATAGGGTTTGGATAATCAAGCAAGTATGCAAAATTCATGCAGGTGGGGTTGTTGGAGTTTGGCAGGTGAGACTGGTGTAGCTGGTGAGCTGGTGGAAGCTGGCGATAGGCACCGTAGGTGTGAATTGGCACTTGGGTAAGACACTCGGATTGTGGGTAAACCTGTAGAGGATTAAGGGAGTTGGATTAGGACTGCGGTCGAATGTATCAGGGTAATCTGATGTGAGGTAAGATCGGATCTTTGTCCAATGTGCATGACTAAGAAAAGGGTCCTTTGTGTCCTCTTAATGTGATGACATTGTCATTGAATGCGCACAAATCACGTCATAGATCTCTTCATGACTATGAATTTCAAAATCATTGGGTCATACAGTCCTAAGGGATAGGTTCTATAGGCTATGACGCAAATAGAGAATGCGGCTTATTAAGGACCGCTTGAACCTTGAATGGATATACCAACCACATGTGGAAACAAAGAGTTCCCGCGTGGGTCCAACGGTAACCGCATTACTCATGGGCGATCCCCCCAAAAAGATTAGGGATGGTTTGCGGTAACAGGGAAGGACGCTTTGGCTGTCCGTCGACTAATCAATGAGACCCTGCCGACAGCGCTACTTTGGCTATCCAAACTCAGAACTTTGAACAGAGAGAGAAGAAATTCATTTGAAATTCATTTTTTATCAATGGAGAAAAAGATTCTCAATCGTGCAAATAAATCACAAATTAAAATGTTTTAATTTAGTTGTATCAATCAATTCAAATTCTCCTTATCCGGTATTCTTAAAAGAAAGAATACAGATTTTTTTTCTGTTGGGGTAACCTGCAAAAAACAAAGCATAAGTAAATAATACCCTATAAGAAGGGCAGGTTTAGTTTATATACAACAATTGTAGTCCACACTTTCATGCAAAAAGGATTAACAATAATCTCCCCAGCAGAGGTCGCCAAACTGTGAACCCCTCCCCAAAAATATCATAGCATACGAATGCATTGTGACTAGGGTTAGAAATGGCACGTGATGTGTGAGTCGCCACCTTTGTTGTAATTATTTTAGGGTAAACTAGGAAAAAAACCCTAAGTGAACTCCAAATTTTTTTTAACCTAAATTCTAAGATTAACTAATCCAATGTTTTAACGGCATGGTCTACGAACCGAGCGTGGATCCCGAGACCATGTCATGCTGATGATTAAACCGATGAATGAAATGCTTTGGGCGAGGGTTGAATGAACAATTGGACCAAATTGAAATGTTTTTATGTGATTTCGAAACTTGCCGCCCAGGTTAAATCGAACATGCCTACGTACCTCTGTTTGAATGGAAGGATCAAAAGTCACGTAGTTCGATAGGGCCTTTTTAAAGGGCTTTTGAATGGGGATTGCTCTAGCATGAGTGTGTGTATGCTTTGGTGCATTTGGTTTAAGGCATTTTGGCCAAGAGTGATTGATTTGATTTAGGCATTTGATTGCTAAAAATGTTGATTTTAATGACTTTTTAGCCAA
>NW_023590957.1:189487-203616 GCF_014843425.1 Jatropha curcas
TCGCTGCTATAGATTGCATTGTTGTTAGCCACTTGAATCCGGTCTAAGATGAAAGACCTGGGAGGATATCTAGTAATTGGCATTTTAATTCCAGTATCACTACAACATGGAGGCGAAGAGTGGATGACCCGAAGGAAAATTAGAGAGACTTACTAAGCAGAAAAATATAATGAACCTTTTTTTCTCGTTCCTTACGAGGTGGAGGGCCAAGGCACGCCCAAATGTATTTTAACCGGCCTTCAGAACAAGAAACAGGTAAGACATAATTTAATAAAGAATCTGCAGGCCTGTCTACCAAACAAGGCGGTTTTACCAAAAACTCAGTAAACCTACCAACGTTTCAGTTCACTCATTGCCCACTGCTTACGAAGGAGTAAGAAGATCTGATCAAATGGGGCAACTGAAAGAAGAACTCAGAAACCTCAAAGTACAAGAGAAGAAACCTAGCCAAGCTAGTTTTAAAGGGTCCATGAAGCTGCAAGGCATCACCCCCACTAACCCTTTTGCGTGTGGGGAAAGAGAGAAATGGGCAATCAGTCCAGCAGAAAGAACCTATACTGAATCTCGGGATGCCAATCCTTTTGGTTTTTCCGAGAGGCTGTCAAGGCCAATTAACATCAAGCCTTTGGAAGCAAGGCCCCCACAAATTCCTTAACCAAGGAAAATTTACAAAGCAGATGAATTGTACTGTGAATACCATTCAGGCATATGGGCATTAAGACTGAACCGTGTTGCTTGGACGCTTAGGGAACCGCATTTACAAGATCTGGTAGACAATAGGTGATCGATTCATCCGAGAAAGTAACCAAACATTAGTACTAACCCTTACCAAATCATGGAGGTAATGCTATTATAGATGACCAGGAGGCTGATCATCCTTCGAAAAACTGGTTCCTAGAGACATGAATAAAAATGAAGCGTAATACTTACCTGACAGGGCGGTCCACTTGATTAATGCGGACATAAAGGCTCAACCACCCTATTGTACAAGCTGTCCATCTTATTAACACTCAACCAACTACAATCCACAACAAGCCCTACCAGAGGGCAGAGGAGCCAAAAGAGGACCCGGTACTCTTACAATTGAAAAAGACACAAGCTAGGGTATCAATCTGGGAATTATTGGCAGCATCCTTTCCTCATCGCCAAGCACTTTGCAAGGCTTTGAGCCAATTACAGACGTCAGCGGAGGTTAGCCCTGAAGTACTAGTCTCCACCCTCACCCAGTCATCCAAAGTTCAAAGCATCGGGTTTTCTGATGAGGACCTGCCTAAAGAGGGAGGCAGTCATAATAATGCTCTGTATGTCACGGTCCAGACCAGAGACAAAACGGTACCCATGGTTCTCATTGACAATGGGTCAGCTCTGAATGTCTGTCCACTAAGGGTAGCCAGCTGCTTAGGGTTGGAGGAAACAGACTTCACTCCATCGGAAACAGACTTCACTCCATCAGATCAAATAGTGAAAGCATACGACAGTACCCGGAGGGAAGTATTGGGGGTTGCCACACTGAAATTAATAGTTGGGCCAACTGTGATGGAAGTTCCGTTTCAGGTAATTGATGTACCAACCAGCTTTAATCTGCTTCTAGGTAGACCATGGATACACCACACCACCACACCAAGGATACACCACACCAAGGCAATACCCTCGTCCTTGCACCAAAAGGTCAAGTTTCCCTATGAAGATAAAGTTGTCACCATCCAAGGGGATGACTACCATCAGCTGAAAAAGCCAAAGGGCCAGCCTCTCTTTGAGGTTAGTCCTGAAACTGCCCACCTACCTCTCTCAGGATTTCAGTATGACACCGTGCAATGCATAGAGGGAAATCCTGCCAATTCTCGAATTCTTTTTGATTTCGGGACAGTACAGATAACCTGCATAGTGCCTCTGATGCTGAAGATGTCCTACCTGCCAGGAATGATTATGGCAAGGTCAGGTAAAACATACCCCGCACTACAGGCCTGGGAGTGTCCGGTAAATGAAGGAACTTATGGACTGGGTTATGAGCCTACCGAGGAAGACCGCGCTGAAAGGATAAGGCGAAAGAAGAAAGGAGGTATACAAATGCGGCCATATCGTCTGACTTTGAATGGCTATTTCTGTAAACCGGGAGAAACAATTCCTTATTGTGGCTTCCCGGAGCCGTTCCCCTGCCCGACTGCTAAGAAGATGCTGCCTGGGTTAGAAGTATTTGCCGATGTCTGGGGCAACGAGCCCGAAACCATCACTAAACTGGAAATCGAAGACTTCATGCAGCCTAGTCTCTTTGATGAGGTTGCAGTCATCACAGGAATTGACGGGAATCAAGATCTGCTCAGCCTGATCAAGCCGAACAGAGGGCCTCTTACCAATTGGTACATCGAGGAGGAGCGCACTGCTGATAAACCCCTCAACTGGTACACCGAGGAGGAGCGCGCTGCTGATAAACCCCCCCAGTCAAACCTAGTACCAAAATCTATAATCAAGTCCTGTACTGAATCTGAGGAGTCTGACCCCGAGTCTGAAACTGAGTCAGAGTCCAGTTCCAATTCTGAGTCGTCTGTGTCGGATCTAGAAGATCCAGATTTCAAACTTGATGTAATTTTTGAAGACGATTCCGTCATAATCAATAAAGGCTTGCAAATTATTGACTACCCGTATGTCTATCTTTCCAAGCATTTCCAAGCGAAAATGAAAAGGAAATAAACGAAATAAAAAATGAAAAAGAAAAAATAATAATTGGCAAAGAAGAAAATGAACATACATACATTGCATATGGCTGCGTGAACAGGGAACAGGTCAGTGAATGTTTGAAGAAATTTGCTGATTGCTTCATGTGGAAGGCAAGTGACATCACGGGAATTGACCCACATCACGGGAATTGACCCAGCAATAGTGGTGCACAAGATTCCAGTGTATCCGGAAGCCAAGCCGGTGAAACAAAAACTCAGAAGACTAAAGACGGAATGGTCCTTAAAAATCAAGGAAGAGGTTGCCAAGCAGCTAGAGAATAAGTTCATAGAACCCATCGCCTACCCGACTTGGTTAGCAAACATAGTGCCGGTTCCTAAGAAGGATGGAAAGCTGCGAATGTGTGTGGATTACAGGGATTTGAATAAAGCTTGTCCGAAGGATGATTTTCCCCTGCCACATATTGACTTACTGGTGGATCGAATGGCTGGAGTTCGTGACCGAATGGCTGACACGAGACGTCTCTTCTTTTGACCGATAAAATTCTTGCTGTCGGTTATAATCAAATAATTGATGCCAATTTGCCAGACAAAGAGAAGACGGCCATTCATCACGGAATGGGGAAATCACAGAATGGGGAACCTACTGCTATAGGTTCATGCCCTTCGGGCTCAAAAATGCCGGGGCAACCTATCAAAGAATGGCAACAACCATCTTTCACGACATTATTCACGGAGAGGTGGAAGTGTATGTGCATGATATGGTGGTTAAGTCGAAAACAACCGAAGAACATACGACTGCACTTGAGAAGTTCTTCCTTAGACTTCGAAAGTATAATTTGAAGCTCAACCTGGCAAAATGTCTGTTTGGAGCCACATCCGGAGTATTTCTGGGGCACATGGTTAGTCGGAAGGGCATAGAGATTGATCCTTCGAAAGCTAGAGCTATTCTGGAAATGCCAGCACCAAGGACCGAAAAAGAAGTCCGACAAGGACAGAAAAAGAAGTCCGAGGCTTCTTGGGAAGGTTACAGTACATTAGTCGTTTCATCAATCAGTTGGCCGATACCTGTGGCCCAATTTTCAAGCTACTTAGGAAAGGAGTGGCAGTCAAATGGAATGAGGATTGTCAGGCGGCCTTTGACCAAGTCAAACAATACCTGCTATCCCCGCCAGTCTTACAACCACCAAGGCTAGGAAAGCCTTTGCTACTGTACTTGTCGGTAACAGAAGAAGCAATGGGGGCCATATTAGCTCAACAAGCAGAAGATACAAGGATAGAAAACGCCGTGTATTACCTCAGTAAGAGGATGCTGGAATATGAGTTGAAATACAACAAGATAGAAAAGTTGTGCCTGGCTCTAGTCTGGGCCTGTACCAAGCTGCAACACTACCTCTCGTCTTGGGCCTGTACAAAGCTGCAACACTACCTTTCGTCTTACACAACCTATGTCATTTCTGAATCGAACCCCTTGAAATTCCTTATGGAGGCCGGTTCTTGACTGTAAGATGGCTAAGTGGGTATCAGTGCTTGCAGCTTATGATTTAAAATTTGTACAACGGAAGGAGTGCTCGCAGCCTATGACCTGAAATTTGTACAACGTAAGGCAGTAAAAGGCGGAGCTTTGGCTGACCAGTTAGCCGAATTACCGGTCGAAGATCAAATGCCGAAGGTAGAATTCCCCGACGAAAACCTGTTGCACCTGGAAAATCAGGTCTGGGAGATGTACTTCGATGGAGCCTCGAATTACCATGGAAATGGGATTGGAGTTGTATTCAAAACTCCTTGTGGAGAATACGTCCCAATTGCAGTTAAACTAGACTTTGACTGTACCAATAATGAGGCCGAATACGAAGCCTGTATCAAGGGATAGGAAGCCGCCCTCAGAGCAGCCCTAGAAAAGGAAATAAAAGTCCTCAAGGTCTTCGGGGGGATTCCAATTTAATAGTCTCTCAAGCTCTAAGGAAGTGGAAAATCAAGGAAGAGTGTTTGGTTCCTTACCTACAATGCTTGGACGAGTTGGCTCAGTAATTTGAGGATTTATCCTTCCACTACTTGCCGCGAGCCAAAAATCAGTTTGCTGATGCTCTGGTACCTTGGCCTCCATGGTTAATATAGGGGGAGACCAAGTCATTCGACCTCTGACAATTCGGCTACAGAAATAGCCAGCACATATCATGAATTTGGTGGATGACAAGCCCTGGTATTGGGATGTACATAATTATCTTCAGAATAAAGCCTACCCGGAGGGATCCACCAAGACTGGTGAAGCCTATCCGGAGAGGGATCACTAAAACTGATAACGGACATGACTGATCAACGGACATTGAGACAGTTAGCATCCGGATATTTCCTTACCGGGGGAGTTCTGTATAAGAGAAGTTGGAATGGCCTACACCTAAGGTGCGTCGATGAGGGAGAAGCTCAAACCATCATGGATTCCTTATATAATGGGGAGTCCGGTCCACACATGCACGGGGTAGCCTTGGCTCGGAAAATCATGAACCTAGGTTATTACTGGACAACCATGAATGCAGATTGTGTGAGGCACACGCAGAAGTGCCATGAGTGTCAAATTTTCGCTAAGCTGCAAAGACAGCCTCCGGTCAATTTGAATCTTCCCATATAGCCTCACCATGGCCTTTTCGCATAATCTGGGGGGGGGGGGGGGGAGGCACATAGGGAGCGGGGGGAGGAATGGGCATAGACATAATTGGAAAATTCCATCCGGAAGGCCTTCTTAATGCGCCACCAATTATCTGGTTGCCTGATTTTGATTATTTCATAAAGTGGATCGTTGGGCAAGCCCTTCCTATTCGGTTTTTGAATGCAAGAAGGCAGCACAGTTCCCTTGTACCCCAATCCTTTGTCGTACTGGAACACCATCGAGGATGATTATCACTGATAATGAGATCTCATTTTCAAAAACGTGTTTTTCAGACCTGCTTGTAAGCCGAAAGAAGATTTTCCCAGCATCATAAGTCTCTCCTACCGGTCCACAGGAACGAACGGCGGGCAGTTGGACCTGCGGCAAACACGGCCCATAAATGGTCATTTGCAAGGAAGACAGTTTCAAAAGCATAGATCTTGGCACGAACAGTTACACAAATGCCTTTATGATTATAGGACTCAATCAAGAACGCTACTGGGCGACCCCGTTATTTCTTAGTTATGGCATGGAAGCGTATTACCTATTGAGCTGGAAGTTCAGTCGGCGAGCTAGGATCATCCGGGGAAAAGCCAGATTCAGCGAAGGCAGATTGGCCTTAAGGAATTATCATTTGCCAACTCTTGGCATGATGAAAAAGCGGACTACGAGCAATCCACCAAACTCAAAGTGTACAAAGTAAGAGAAGAATGGGCCCGGCATTTCAATAAAAAGGCCCAAAGACCGTAAACTGGAAGAGGGTTGTTTGGTACCCTAAAGGGAAAATTAGACAAGCCAATCATAGACCCACGTGGGGAAGTTTCGTTCCTCATTGGGCTGGACCCTATGTGTTGAAGAAGATACTATCTTGGCGGAGCCGTCTCTTGACTGATTTGGATGGTTTGGAATTCACAAAATTCCATGTGTAATTTGGATCAGTTAAAAAGATATTTTGTGTAATTGTAATCATTTGCATAATGTAAAAAGAGCTACATTTGACCTGATTCTCCTCGAAAAAAAGAAATTATATATCGGAGATATGTAGGCAGCCTTCATTGGGCGCGGTCTAAACAAAAATCATTTCATAATTTCATTCTTCTTTGCCAAATAAAAAAGAAAAAAAAAGAAAAAAAAGGAAAGAAAAAACCCGCTAAGTCGAAAACCCGAAAGGGCGGCTTAGGCAAAAGTAGGGGCCCGCTAAGCTAAAAACCCAAAAAGGGCGGCTTAGGCAAAAACCCGAAAAGGGCAACTTAGGCGAAAATGGGTAGCTCGCTAAGTTAAAACCCGAAAGGGCGGCTTAGGCAAAACTTAGAGCTTAAAAAAAAAATAAATAAAGTTGGAAAATGCTTGGAAAGCTTGAAAGACAAATGACATTCATAATGCAAGCAAGCAGTTCAAATCAAGCAGAAAGCAAAAGAGTCCAATAAATAATAAAGTCTAAACCAAAGTGTCAAGTAAAAAGCCAAAAAGGCAAAACACACATCCAAAAAAAAAACCAAAGTCCAAAGTCCCAACAAAAGTCAAAAAAAAGAGCAATAAAGTCCTAAAGCCTATAAAAGTCTAGGTGTCCCGTCGCCTCCGTGGGGCAACATCCTTCGAGTCATCCCTAGCTGTTGAACTCTGTCCCGAGCCAACACAATCTCCTCACCAGTCCCAATCTCATCAGCCTGAACCCATCCTTCAAGTGCACTCAGCAGGGCAATCCTCCTCGGTCTCTCAATTGGCCAGACAGTGGCAATGAACCAGGCTCGATACTCAGGAGAAGTCTGAATACTGGTAGGATTAGGTAAGGGCCTAACCATACGGTGATCTCTAATCCAAGCCTTAAGGACAGCTCGGGTAACACCCGGGGTAATGGCTGAATCGGCAGGAAAGTCGTCCGTAATCGGAACAGTCTGGTCTGATCTATCCCCATCTGTCTCAAGACGCGCGAAGCGCAGTACCAAGTACAATGTGTGAAGCCTAGGAGGTAAACCCGAGTATGACGAAAGCTAACCTGGATAAAACGGTTGATGTTGTACCAGGATATGAACCACAGTATCTCATTCGGACCCAATTCAATCAGCCCATGTCTCAGTAGAAGGGTGGGAGAGCAAGATTTTCCGCATGCGATATTGAGAAGGATTGTAAGGAAGGGAGGTTGGAGCAGCCACTACTTGAAAGTGATCCCTCAACCAAACCTGAATAATGGATCTTTTCCGTTATAAGAAAAAAAGAAGAGGAAGAAGAGGAATGAGGTAGGATAATAGAAAAATACCTGGAGAATGATGGGGGAAACAGTCCAATCGTCAAACCCTAAAGCAGCTCTGTCAAGACTTCTAATGGTCTCAGCCAGCACAATACCGCCTTCTGCCAGCACAATGCCACCTATGCAACCCATATCCTCCATTTGCCGAACCATGGGACAAAGTCGCAAATCCCGAAGCCTGGATCCTTCTTAAACAAGAAACCAGCCAACAAGCAAAAAACCAAGGCTCGCATTCTCAGCCTCATCCGGTCCCGGTCGTCTGAACGGACCTCTGAAAACTCATCAATCAGGGGCAGCAGAATTGCTTTCTGATCACCAACAATCATAGCCCTAGCTTGAGGTCGGCTGAACACAATCATAGCCTTAGCCTATGGCCGGCTAAACCGAAACAAGTTCTCAAAAGACTTAACATACCCAACTTTCACCTCGTGCCTAACCAAGGGAGCATTGGGATCACACCCTATAATCGCAAAAATTCCTCAAAAAGAGGGCACATTTCCTCCATCATATCCCCAAATCGAAAAACGTGAGCCTCAGGATCCCAAAGCTAATACAGGCTCGCAAAAAGTCCCAGTCAACTACTACGCCCCTAAGAGTGATAACAGGAGAAATTTCGTACCTCCCCAAATTGATCTTTTCAACTTTTTTCAATTGGAAAGAGACTCCTTGGTTCCAGCTATGCATGCTCATGATTGTAAAAGGGGATCATGTTTTCGATATTTATTTATCCTTCGCTGTTTTTTATTAAAAAAAAAAAAAAACAAAAAAATTAAATATAATAAATAAAAAAATAAAGAAAAAAGGAGGGAGAGAGATAACTGACCTAAATAGTTGTTCTTAAGCACAATGTTTGAGAGTCAGAATGAAAAAAAGAAGGGGCTGAAAAGCAGGCCTTTTTATTAAGGAAGTCACATGCGCCTAAGGCGGTGCCCGCCGCCCCTCTTATAAGGCAGGATATGCCGCCCAGGAGGAGCGAGGACCGACACCGCTCCAGCGTGGGCGGACATTGCCCGCCCAGCTAGGTCGGGCAACGCCCGACCCATCGTGGGCACACATGCCCGCCCAGCAGGGCGGGGCACGCCCGCCAACGTGGGCGGGACATGCCCGCCCCAGGTAGGGCGGGCACGGCCCGGCCCAGAGTGGGCGCACCATGCCCGCCCAAGCAGGGCGGGCACGCGCGCCCAGTATGGGCGCACATGCCCGCCCCCGCAGGGCGGGCACGGCGCGCCCAAAAAGTATGGCTACGCACAATGCACGCCCAAAGCAGGGACGGGCACGCGCGCCAGTATGGGGCGCACACGCCACGTCCCAGCAAGGCAGCATTTTTTAAAAAAAAAAAAAAAAAAAAAAAAAAAAAAAGAAAAGAAAAAAAAATAATAGGATATAAAATAAAAAAAATAATAACTTTTCCTCTCTCTCTTTCAAAAAAAAAAGAAACAAAGTTGTATCTTTTTTTTTTTTTTTTTTTTTTTTTTTTTTCCTTTCTGCTCAAATTCTCAACATACCATCATTGTCAAAGTATTAATTCAAGTGCAAGAAAGGTACAAATAAGTTGAGTACAGAAATACAGGTCAAGATTCAAATTACAGGAAAATAAGACGAGGGAAAGAAAGTTAAAGGAAAGAGCAGAAGAAATCTAGCTAACTCATCAGCGGCGAAGACCTCCTCTTCGCCTGCTGGTCGTCAAAGCCTTGCAGTGTCCAAGCTGACGTTAGTTCCTCCGTGCACTTCCAAGGATGTAGCTCTCCATCATCTGACGGGATTCAAAGCCCGTCGAACCTGGAAATCAGACACAAAAATACAAGTCAGATGTTACAAATCTCTTATGAATCTTCCTTTTTTTTATGAGAAGATTTACAGTCAATACCTATTAAATGTCATCAGGAGAAGAGAGGTGACCAGGCGATTCACACGGTCCAGGGATACCTCCCTAAGAGACGAAGTACCCTCAGGAGTGTAATAGGAAATGCTGTATGGAAGGTGCAAATTGGCCAAGCCAGGGTGGACAGGCCTGGTAGCCTCTGAAATGGCCTGGGGAATCTTGAAGGCACCAACCGAATGACTAGGGTCAGCTCGAGACGGACCCCCCACCGGAGTAGAAGAAGAAGGCAGGGTCACAGGCCTCCTCCTTGGAGTCCTGGCCGAAGAACCTGAAGCCCGAGAGGAACGGGTGCCAAGCGGGTGGGAAGGAGTCGACCTCGGGAGACTGTCAAACCTGGAGCCGATGGCTGTCGAACCTGGAGCCGAATGATGGGCCGCATCAGAAACACCTGGCAGAATTCGTCATAATCTCCACCCCGGATCAATTCCATGTGCGGGATACCCTCAGTATGGACATCTGTAAGAACCATCTGTTTGCCCGCTCGCATGTCCTTTGGGGGAGGAAGAGGAACGGAGCCGCAGCCCCTAACCTGGAAGTCCACTCGCTCACCCAGGTAGTAACGTCTCAGAATAGGATGGGATAAGACAAACCGCCGCCGAGACAGAGCCTCTGATCGCCTGAAATGGGGATCCGCCTCAATCCAATGTTGGAGTCGGATGCCCATCGCCAGTCGGGGTGGCCCATCTGCCCCTACTTTCAACCTAATTAGTAAGAGAATGTAAAATGTGTTCAATTAAATCTTCTTTTTTACCTACAACCAAAGAGAAATTATTAGGGATGCACTCGCCTGCCCTATGGTGCAAGTATCAAAGAAGCTCCGCAGATCTCCCAGAGACTTCCGGCGTAGAACAGACTGTTGGTTAGCTCGGTACCATCTCCAAGCTAGAGGTACCAACCCTAGCCCAAGATCGGTACGGGTCAGCTCAGGGCGGATATAGGGAAAATATTCAAAGGCCCAAGTCTGCACAAGGAAGGAGAGGATTAGAAAAAAGAAAAAAGCAAACACAGGATGAGGATATATTCTTTACATTACCTCCCAGAAATAGTAGGTCCCACTGAGCCTACAGTGGCCTCGGCTCAGATCGCACATATCATCGTACATGCGGCTCCACATATCATCGTACATGCGGCTCAAAATAGCACCGGCCCAGTCATACTCAGTGAGGTAAGCCAGGTCCTCCAAACTCTTCAGTATAGAGGGATTAAATTTCTCTTGTCTGTTAGACCAGAAAGACGAAGCAAATAGCAGCAGCAGAGTGAATCTAGCTACCTGAGTAGCCGTTAGCTCTCCCTGTCTATACCTGACATAAATGGTAGGGGCTTGGGAGGATAACCAGTGCCTCGAAACACTCAGATCTGGGGAGGAATGGTTGGGTCTGATGATCCGGGGAAGGTCAATCCCTATCAGCTCCATGTCCCACATACACACTCCGTATTCGTTCAGGAGGGGTGACCGCTAGTCCTCCATCGTCGTAGCAGCTCGATCGGTGTTACGCGAGTGACGCAAAAGGAATCCCAGACGAATAATGAAAAGGGTGCAGCTTGGGGATAATCTCTGTCAAGAGTCTGCTTCCCAAGAGAAGTGTGAGAGAAGTAGTTGAGTATGGTGTCCCACCGATTCATCATCAAGCCGCACACGCGTCCCCGCAGAGTAAACTTTATTAGCATTTCGTAGGCCGAGTACCCGCTCAGCAGCCAGCTCGAAGAGATATTCGTTAAGATAGTCCAGGGTGAAGAGGGGCCAAATGGTGGGCTGCTGCCACACCAAGGAATTATGTAGGATCAAGTATGTGTTTAACTGTCAAAAGTGGGAACGTTCAGGCAAATGTAGAGGAACTTCGCGACCTGAAGGGTTCAGAGCCATAATGTGTATAGTTGCATTCCTGAAAGTTGTAAAGTACAGAGTTGTTAAAGGTTTATTCCTTGTGGTTGTCTAACTTAAAAGATAATGCCGCTAGATCCTCTCCAGTCAATAGGCATACTAATAAAGTGGTAGAGCAGTCATAGTCACAATTGCTGGCCTGAGAGAGCGCCATAAATCGACAATTTGTCCGCCATTACAGGTCAGTATAACGTAGCATCAGAGCGCGGTGGGAAAAATCACAATTTGGCCTATAGGCCCAAAAATCATAATTCGGCCTAGAGGCCCAAAAATTCACACTTGGCCTAAGGCCAAAAGTACAGAAGCAAAGGGAGCTACCTGGGCGAAGATGCTGGTCATGGAAGCGTAGAGTGTCAGCGTCCGCCGCAAGATTTGACATCGTCCACCAGAAAATTCCCAGAGAACTCCGAAAGTCTCCTCGCTGCTATATGGCCTTGGGGAAGCCATGATGAGAAAGTTGAAGAGAATTTGAGAGAGCTCTTTTTGATTTGGAGAGTGAAGAATGATGAAATCATGAGTTTTTTGAAGGCTATTAGTAAGCAAATAGCCAAGAGGCCGGGTCTTTTTGACGCGTCTAAACTTTTCGCAACTCTTTGTTTTTAGACAACCACCGCGCACTAAACATCTTTTATGGGTTGTGCCAGTAGGGGGATATATATATTTTGAGGCTACCAAAGCAGCCAATTCCATTATGATAGAGAGAGACACGCTTCGGTGGTCACGCGCACGCTCACACTTCCTATTCAAAAAGTTCACACCCGAGAAGTGTGCTCAATATGGTACTTGAATAGAGAGGGATATATAACAGATACGGACTGGTCTCGGATATTCATTTTTGGTAAGTCCGGAACTCCTAAAAGCACTCCGGAACGGAAAAAAGGCACGCATTAGCCGCGGGGGTGGGCATGCCCCCTCAAGTGAGCACGCAGACAGTATTAGGCTCGCAACGGTCTTGCACATGACGATATGCGATTCAGGGCAGCACGGCTCTGAGTTTGAAGCTTAGAGCATGTGACATGAATAGAGAGCCGCTCCACATCTGCGGCGGACCCCATCGCCCTTCCGTCATCTAGGCCGAGCACGGTCCCAGCACGTGGAGCGCCCCGCGCGCGGAGTCGCACAGGGCGGGCGCACGCACCGCGTGTTCCGCCCGGTCCCTAGGCGGGGCACGCTCCGCGTCTCCTTAGGCGGGCAGCCCGCTCTCGAGGGCGGGGCAGCGGCGCCGCGTGGGAGTTGCGATTTTTTTTTCCTATAAACAAGAGGCCCCGGGGCTCCATTTGTAGTACGAGCACATATCAGGTCCTTGTGTTGTGACGGACCATCTCACTTTCCATAGTCTCGCCTTTACGCTCTGTGCGATTCTTTTTTAATCGCTTTCTGCATTCTTTATTTTATTTTTATTTTATTTGAGCTTTCATTTTTTCTTTGCGTTTATATTAAGTTGGCCATTAAAACTTCCATTTTAATTAATATTTCCCTTAAACGAGGAGCTTAACCTGGAGTTAAGAAGCGGTCGAGATTAAAATCAGGTAGCATAAACTAAACTACGCCTATTTAAATTTTAGCAGCTTTCATGCATGCTTTCTTTTCCTACTCCTCTTAACTCTAATAACTTTTTGGCATGAATGCATCCATATCAATCCACTGGCAAATAAATTGCCTCAATCCAAATAAAGATTAAGCTTAAATGCACGATTAATATTATAAATCCGTGGTATTAAAGCTTAATCTGACATTATTAGGCTAAAGAAGCCTAGTTATGCAATAACTAATGGGTGAAATTGCTTTAAATTTCGAACAGATTTCTCTTGGGCCCTAAGTCCCAGTTATCATGATTGTAACTAAAAGGTCCTAATTAACACGTTTTTTTATGGGCAATAAATTGCCTATATTTTCAATTTAATTAATTTTTCACTTTAGGCAAAACAAAATTGCTTAAAAGTTGAAAAGTTTAATCTTTTATAGGCGACAAATCGCTTTAATCAATAATTTTAGATAAAAGGCCTTTTTTAAATAAATCACTTTAAGCAAATAAATTGCTTATAAGTGGAAAATTAATCCTCTTTTATAGCGACAATCGCTTAAATCAAATTTCTTTTGGCTAAAAATAGCTTAAATCAACCCTTTGGCAACAATTGCCTAATCAATTCATTTTGGTAAAAAGCCTTAAATCAATTCAATTTTGGGCCGACAATCGCCTAAACAATCAATTCTTTTGGCAATATAAGGCCCAATTATCTTTGGCAAGCAAAATAAGCCCAACTTATCTTTGCAGAATAAGCCCCAAAGACCTTTCCTTTTGCAAAAGCCTCAAATCAACATTTTGGCACAAAGTGCCTTGAAACAAATCAATTCTTTGGCAAAATGCCTAACCAAAAATGCACAAAGCATACACACACTCATGGCATCAAGCATCCATCTAAAAGCCCTCTAGAGAAGGCCTATCGAACCATACGTTTGACATTTGATTCTTCACATTCAACACGGAAGTACGGTAGGCACGTTCGGGATTTACCACCGAGGGCAAGTTCGCAAATCATTCAAAACTCACTTTACAATTCCATTGGTCCAATCATCTACCCTTGCAAAGCAATTTCAAATTTTTGGTTAGTTATCATCAGCAATGACATAGTTCCCCTCTGGGATCCACCTCAGGTTCGCCAGTATTAATGCCTTAGACATTGGATAATTAATCTGAGTAACTAGGGTTCTTTTCTGACCTGATTTGCACATTTCTTCTTCTCATATTCCCCACACGTAAAGGGGTTGGTGGGGTGATGCTTGCACTTCGTGACTTT
>NW_023590957.1:204116-226708 GCF_014843425.1 Jatropha curcas
AATTAAAGTGGGTGCAGTCGAAATCTAATTTGAACCTTTAGTTTTGACGATCTTGGTCGCGAGCTTGTACCAGCAGACCATATGTTCTTCTGCTCCCATACAATATTCTGCTTGCCTGACACAATAAAACTCAAGCCTTATGCTGAGTGCATAATTCGGATACGAACGACGGACCGCTTGTGTACCAATCTTTCTTCCAATGGTGCGTCACTCTTTATCTCATCGGGTGTCACCCGCATTTTGCGACAAACAGAACCGTTAGCGGAAGCTCCATCGAAGTACATTTCAACGCAATATACTCTGAGTAATCACTTTTCGAACGCAAATGTCGTTAACTCTAGAGTAGATTCTAAAATTCTATGTGTAATACTAAACGCTTAGATTTTTAACTCCCTCGGATTTTTGTCTTCGACAAATAGCTTAAGATCCGCGGAAGGTAAGAGTATATAACTCGCTCATTGGGCTTGTATAATATAATACCTGTTGACTCGCATATCCAACGTGTAGAAAAGGTAAAGCATAGGAGAATAACCAAGAACCTTAACCACTACACAAGTAGGTACACGAAAGGCTTTCCAGCCCGCGCTTTAATCATGGCTTCTTCACCTGATGTGGTAGAGCACCTCTATGCAAAATATGTACAACATCATTATCAGGTTCAAATAACGTCGAAAGAAAGTATTAAACTGCAGAAGTGACCGCCCTGGGTTAGTTAACACTACCTCAGACATTATAACCCAAGGGATTCCCCTCCATTACCTTAATGAGAATGATCCAGTGTATATCTGATCACGACATTACACATAATTAGGCACATATCAGACACTTGCATCTTACAATCAAGAACCGGAAAACACCATTCGGTCACCATTTTATAGATGATCTTTGAAGTCATATAGGGAGTTTCAGATTCAGAAACATACGTTATGTAAAGATTACCAGTAACAAGATGAAGAAGGTAGTGCTGCACCAACCTAAGTTTGTCCGAAATAATGGGCGAGAAAATGGCCGCTCCAGTGCATTAACTTAGAAAAGGGAGGCCATACTAGCAAAGATTCCATATATCTCCTTATCGTATTTAGTGTTTAATTATTAACACTATGCCAATCCAATTCCAATTAAAATGCAGGTCGGTGTCAAAATGTAGAGACTCATATGGGCAAGGGCTGAGATACAGCGTGTCCTGCAGTTTTGTGCATGAACTCCACACTCAATAAATGACAGTAATGTCGCTGCTGGCATTGATAAATGGAGCAACCCAAGCATGTTCCACGTACGGCAGGAGAGTCATTGTAAAGGAATTGTAAACTTCCAGCATCATCGCTTCTTCTGTCAACAATTTTTTTATTCCAATATTACTTGATAAGTACACGCTACACAAAATGTCTGAGGCAATTTCCAATGGCTTCCTAGCCTATGGTTGGGTCTGTAAACACACTTAGGGTAGTGGGTCGATTAACAGCACTACTCAGAATATTCCCAATCAAGATTCTCCAGTGCTGTTGTCTGCGAATCTGCGTGTGGGTACGAATCTGGCAGAAAATCAATGCTCTCCTCGCGATGACTGAATTATCTTAGAAAAGCCATCATTAATGCCAGCACATTGATCATATGACACACGTGTACAAGCGGTAATAGACTCCTTTCTGAGCAATAGGCATTTAGAACAATCTGGTCACAACGAACACCAAGTATACTAGCAGAGTCCAAGTTCAACTATGGTTGACTATCCGAAAATAAACAGAGCCCTGTGCGCAATAGATAACTCAAGTTAAGCGGCGGTATTCATCCCATCCTTTCAGGAAAATCAAAGCACCACCGTCGCAGATAACTTCTTTTGTATATACCAGTTTATTCTTGTGTCACATACCGGAGGCTAGCTATCTACCCAATAAATAGGAATTTGTGATGTGTTCTAGTAAAAGAATGGCGGTATCAATGTCCTCATTATGGACCCCTCCTCAACACTGAGTCTGATGCTCAGCTAGAGCAACTCTCCAGGCAATATGAACACTCAACTCTTAACAGAATTTTTCAATTTTAATATAAGTAACATTTTCCAAAACCTAACAATAACATGAGTACAATGCTATTTAGGATTATTAAAGAGCTCACAATGAGTTGAATGAAGCATATTCCGGCACGCTAGGGCGGTACAAACCAGAGCCTATTCAATATATGTGCCGGATCCTGAGCTTCAAATTGTACTCTCTAGCAGATAGTCCTACGTAGTGAAAAGAGTCACTACTCGTGTTCTCAATTACTAGTACGAGCTATATATATGAAGAGAGCAGAGTGACATCAAGGTTGGTGTCTAACGTGAGATTTTAAACTCTTTGAACATTAAAGTGGTTTGAACAAAGAAAGGAATAGACTATTGGACATATGGTAATACTTTGAACATTAAAGACCATTCAATACAGATGTTCCACTGACGTATACAACATTTAACTAGCTTATCTAATATACCTACTCTAGTGATACTCCAGCTCGCTTCGATCTGTCGCCATACAGAATAATAGGTTCCACCGGGTCATTCTACGCCCCTAAGTTCTTATTGATACGCTGGCAGTGAGCCCAAGTTCGCACCTGGCATCTCTTTCTCATCTGTGTATGCCTCCAAAATGGCATGACCCTTTTTTGGGTACGCTGCTAAGAGATTTCCATCTTACACACTTTAATCACCTTCCCCACCAGATGATTGAATGCCCACTGTTGATCAACTACTCTCTCATATTGTCTGGCAAATATGCACACTAACATTTAAATTGTAATAAACTGGTCTAATCTTATTAGTTATCCAGAGCATACGGCAAGATCGGTGCAAGGAGACCAATCTCGTGTACTGCCATTTGGTCCACCAACAAGTCAATATGTGGTAGGGGGAAGTCGTCCTTTGGACATGCTTTATTCAAATCCCGGTAATCACACACATTCTGACCTTTAGCCCATAAAGTCACGGCTTGGTATTTTTCGTCAATTTTTCCATGGCTTTTAACGTGTTTATAGTGTCTTGATTCAAGCTAGAGTTGTACACATTTGATTTCTCGTGAAAAAGTAGGTTGTCCAATGGGTTTCTATGAATTGATTCTTTGGATCCTCAGCAGACTAAAATAGATATTTTGAGGAAACTTAACTATTTCCACTTTCACTCTCTCTACTGATTTAGTGTCAAGGAACACATATTGGGAAAATATCATATAGGATATCGGTGAATCACTATTCAGCTCCTCTCTCTCTAAGCCATATCCTCGAGCTTTCACTGTAGGGCAGTTAGCTCCTGTCGGATGAAGAATAGCCGAGAGAAGGTTAGGGAACAAGACTAATGAATAGTATCTTCCTAGAGAATCCATACACCATCTGACCATGACACACGTAAACTTATTATGGGAATTTGACCTTTGGGCATTACATTGAAAACACCACACAAGGAGACAGAAATATTACCTCCAATTCCCAGATGATGTCGACTCTCAGCCTTCGCGGCCCAATAGAAATACAATCCGCGGCAGGACACCAAAGCTCCATAAAGCATTCACTGTCAAGCATACTGAAACATCACTGAGCAACAACACTTAGTTCCCATCAACTTGCAGACACACTCGAGTGGTAAGTCAATGCACACTAGATATTGAGTCCTATATCGGTAACAAATTCTATATCACCTTTGCCAAGCTTTTATTAATCTAAATATTATTGGCTTTATTATTCTTTATATTTTATCTTTTTATGATGTACAATGTTGTGTTATAATACTCTCGACTTTCAAGTATGATTCTTTGTGGTGATTGGAAATAATTTGCTATGCGGCATATAGATGAATACGACACGCGAAGTGAGCTAAGTCAATAAATTTGCATAGCCTTTATTGATCATTTGACTACAATTTTAATACGTCTTCAAAGATTACATCGAATTTGGAAATCGGTTGGAACTAAGTGGATCTTGAACAATCGGACAACCACAACGATATGTTCGAAATCGAGAAAGATCAAATTGGACTACATGATTACTGCAGTTACTTGGCAAAATACTTACCGGAACATTACATGAAGAAGAAAAGCCCTCCAGGTTTCCAAGCTCGCGGGTCAGACTCAACACAGGACTTGATTACACTATTTTGACTCTAGGTTTCGACTCGGCGAGGGGGTTTTCATCAGCAGCAAGCTGCTTTCCTCCCTCGGCGTTCCCATTGGTGAGAGGGGCCTTCATTCGGCTTGAATCAGGCTTCAACAGATCTTGGTCCCCATCATTTCCTGTAATGACTGCAGACCATCGTCAAAGAGAACTCGGCAGGCATTGAAGTTTTCCACCTTCCAGTTCGGTTGTTTACATCTTCGGATAAGGTCCCATTCAAGTCCCAGGCACACCCACAGGCTGGCTTCATTCCATTTCCTAGGAAATAGCTCGAAAAGGAATCGAATCAATTCCTGGTCAGAAATAATAGCATTTACCTCGTGATTTGGTAAGCGGATTAGTGCTATGTTTTGGTTTACTTCTTCTCCGAACTAACTTGAACCATCGCGTTCCTACCCCAGGTCTTGGATGCGGTCTTAAAGCGTCCAGCACACCGCTTCAGTCTCGTGCCTATCGCAACCTTGAATGAATATCACAGTATTCCATTGGTTCGCGTAACTTTTCCTTTGGTAAAGGCGTAGGGTGGCCGGCTGCTTCTCCAACAGGCTTGATGTTAGTCTGGCCTTGCAGCCTCTCGGAAACCAAAGGATTTGGCACCGAGACTCAAGCTATATCGTCCTTCTTGCACCCGATTTGCCATATCTCATCATTGGCCCACACGTAAGGATTCCCGTGGGGCGTGATGCTTGCCATTTTCATGGACTTTTCTGCAGCCTCTGGCTAGGCCTTCTCGTATTCCTTGAGGAACTGAGTCCCTTTCAGTTGTCCAACTTTGAAGTAAATCTTCTACCTTCGTAGCAGCTCGGCAAATGAGCCGACTCGGAACGATGGTCAGGTAATTCGAGTCTTCGTAAGTTGGTAGGTTGGTCAGAACAGGCTGTGGGTTTCTTTATTATTATGTCCACGTGTTCTTGCTCAGAAGGTCGGTTAAATCATTTGGGCCGACCTTGGTCCTTTTTTCCCTCGTAAGGAAATGAGGGAAAGGGTTCATTGTTTTTCTGTTTTGGGTGGTTTCCAGTTTTTTTTTTTTTTCTCGTTTTCTGGGCTTCCGGCTCAGAAAGCAGTTTTGGAAGGCACGTCCTCGATGCAAGATTTAAGAGGGTAGGGTTTGAGGATGCAGATGCAGCACCAAGGTCCTTGATTGAGGCAGCAATGATCATTTCCCCAACTTGCAGTCCCCATTTCCATTACTACTGCTAGTTCATAATAGGGCAATTCTTTGGGCAGCCAATGCCCCATTCATTTTAGCTTCGATTCTGGGCTTCCATTCTGGCCTCGAGTTGTTCAAATGAGGGTTTGGATGTCAGCAAGTGATGCCATTGGTTGTAGTTGAAGTTTTGATGAGGTTGGTGATAGCACAGTAGGTGTAGTTGACACTTGAACAGGGGTACTTGTAAGTATGCAGGGTAACTTGGATTTAAGGGTAATAGTAAGTATCAGGTAAGCTGATATGAGAGAGAATGACTCTTTGTCCAACTGTGCATGACAAAATATGAATATTTTTTGTGTTCTCCAATGTGTTTTACCCAATGTTTATGAAATATGTCCGGAATGCGCATAAAAAACACAATCATGAATCTGTTTTAATGAGATGCTTCAAAGATCACGGGGTGCATAAATAGTTCCTGAAGGATAGGTTCTATAGGCTATGACCACAAAATGAGAATCGCTTATTAAGGGCCACTGAACCTTGAGTATGGGATATACCTAACCACATGTGAAACACAGGAGTTTTCGCGTGGGTCCAACGGTAACGCATACCCCCCCCATGTGCACTCCAAAAGGATTAGAGATGGTTTGCGGTAACAGGGAGGAACGCTTTGGCTTTGTCCGTTGGCATAATCAAGAGACCTGCCGATCAGCGCTACTTGCTATCCAGACTCAGAAATTTGAACAGAAAGAGAAAGAAATCTTTGAAGTTATTTTTTTTATGCAATGGAGAAAAAGGATTTCTAATCGTGCATAAATCAACAAGTTTTTAATGTCTTAATCACATTAAATTAAGTCCAGATTTCCATATCAAGTATTCTTAAGGAAAGAACACTTGATTCATAATCTGCAAAAACAAAGCATTGTAAAAATAATACCCTAAAGAAGGGCGGGTTAAGTTACAACAACAATCGTGTCCGCTTTATGTAAAATGATTACATATTACTTCCCAGTGAAGTCGCCAATCTGTGAACCCTTTCCCGGACTATCATATAAGGCATGTGATGCATAGACAAAAAGAAAGAATGCACGTGAGTGGTGTGAGTCCGCCACCCTTGTTTATTATTTTAGGGTAAACTAGGAAAACCCTAAAGTGACTCCATTTTTAACATTTAACCTAATTACTAGATTTAATTATCCCAATGTTTAAGGCACAATCTATACGAACCCGAGATGGATCCCGAGACTATGTCATGCATGATGAACCTAACCGATGAATTGAAATGTTTTGCAGGGTGAATGATGCAATTTGACTAATTTTAATGTTAATGATTTCGACTTGCCCCGCCCCGGGTGAAAATCCGAAACGTGCCTATGTCTTCCGTTTGAATGGAAATCAAAGGTCAACAGTAGTTCGATAGGCCTTCCCTTGAAGGGCTTTGAATGGGTATGTCTTTATGATGATTGTGGTGTATGCTTCCGTGCATTTTTGTTAGGCAATTTTGCCAAAGATCGATTGATTCGATTAGGCGTTTCGTCGCCAAAAAAGTTGGTTTTTTAAGGCATTTAGCCCAAAAATTGGTTCAATTTTAGGCATTTTGCCAAAAATGTCGATTTTACCGCGATTTATCGCTAAAATGGTTGATTTTAACGGTTTTAAGCCGAAAATGCTTGAATTTTAAGGCATTTTTGCCAAAAGATTGATTTTAAAGCGATTTGTCGCTAAAAATGGTTGATTTTAAAGGCCTTTGGCCGAAATGGTTGATTTTAAGACATTTTGCCAAAAAGATTGATTTTAAGCGATTTGTCGCTAAAATGGTTGATTTGGGCCTTGGCGAAATGTGTTTGTTTTAGGCAATTGTTGGCCCATAAATGTGCCGATTTAGGCCTTTAATGCCACGATTATCGATTAATCGGTGCGTTCGAGCTTAATCCACAATTTAAATTGTCGAAACGGTGATTGATTAAGGCTTTTTAGCCACAATTATTGTTTAATTGGACTTTAAGCCGGATTTTTCGAAATAAGCAATTGAACCGTAGTTATTATTAATTAGGCTCTTTTAAACAATATTACGGATTTAAAGGCTTTTTAATACCAACAGTTATTAAAATTTAACCGGACATTTAAGCTTAATCGTGTTTATTAAGTACAGTTTAATTTTGTCTAAATGATGACGTGGAAATGCATTTATGCAATTGTAGAATTTTAAGAGTAGAAAAGAGAAATATGCATGAGTGCTAAAAAAATTAAATAGGCAGAAGTTTTGTTTACCATACCTGATTTAATCGACGAACGCGCCTTCTTAACTCAGATTAAGCACTCCTTCGCTTAGGAAATATATTATTTTAAATTTGTTTAATTTTAAATGTCCAAATATCACAATAAAATGCAATAAATTAAATAAAAATGCAAAAAAAAACGGTAAGAAGAAATCGCAAGGAGCCCGGGGGGGAGAAAGATTGTCCGCAACACAGACAGCGGTGTTCGAAATTGGACTGGGAAAAAATGGCCTATTTATAGGCCATTTTTTCGGGTCCAAGGGCGGCAGGTCCCGCCTGGCAGGGCGGCAGCTGCCGCCCAGGAAGGCTCGACGGCAGCTGCCGCCCTGGGAGTTGGAGGCGGCATGGTGCCGCCTGGCAAGGGCGCAGCTGCCGCCCAGGCGGCTGGGTCGGGAGCTGCCGCCCTGGGAGGCGGGGAGGCTGCTGCCGCCAGAACCGGCGGCGCCTGCCGCCGTGTCCGGCGGCCGGCGCCAGTTCCCGGTGGCCGGTGGGATCCCCCGTTTCACTCCAAGGGCTTTTCCGGGAGTTCCTGGACCTCCAATTATTCCGGGACCAGTTCTGCGATCCTCGCGAATCCGGACGTTAAGTTACCAATATTGGGCATACTTTCGGTGAACTTCCAAAAATGGCCTTCGGTCCGGCCGGAACCTGTTTGCAGTCTGGGATAATTGGCTTCTTTTGAGCCTCAAAATTTGAGTATTTACAGTTAGCGCCCCACCCCCATCACATACTCGTGGCCTATGAAAGCACCACCCCCATAAGCACCACCCCCATCACACATCGTGGCCTATGAAAGCACCACCCCATCCACACAATAAGCGGCGTCTTGCCTATTTATAGGGCTGGGTAACCCTACACCCACCGGGAACTAAAATAAATACAAGTCCCCGGACCGATGGTATATTCCACAGACCGGTAAATTCAACTTATTAGCCAGAAATCATTTGTTAACATTAAAGATCTTACCAAGCACCTATTTTAGAATGTAAACAAGGTAGTGTTAACTGCTTCTGCCCAGAAATACTTTGGTAGTTTAGAAATCAACTTAGCATGGTTCTGGCCATTTTCTTGAAGTGGTTTCTATTCTTGCGGTTCCACTACTTCCATTTTGTTGAGGTGTTCTAGGTGCTGAAGAAGTTATGGAACGATTCCTGACTCAATTGCAAAAAGTATTGAAATTTCTGATTTTCAAATTCTCCTCGATGTCACATTCTATTGCTGAGATGTTGTATGCTTCCAATCATTTTGTATTTCTCTTGCAAAGATGAACACGACTGTCATATGACTTATCCTTAAATTTCTAAGGAAGAGTGTCCAGGTTGAATCTAGAGTAATCATCTACAATAAACAAAATTTGATAGAATTTCCTCCAAGACAGAAAGAGTAATTGGACCGAATAAGATCAAGGTGCCGCAATCTTAAAAGTCTAGAATAGAAACCATGCCCTTGGATTTAAAAGATGTTCAGGTTTGTTTGCCATTTGACAAAGCATCACAAATGTGATCTTTTTCGAATTTCAAACCTTTTGGCAAACCTCGAACCAAATCTTCTTAAAGCGGAAATAAAGTAAAATGTTCATTTGTTGCTATTAAAGAGGAATGACGAGAGTGATAATTTGAAAAAGAAGTATTTATTTATCAATAAAGTTGTTGCTTCAGATAATAAGTAACTTTAATTTCCTATAAACAGTGATAATATAAAGTTTTACCCATAAAGCACATTTATTGAAAGAGAAAAAATTTTTAATGCCTCCTCATTGGTAAAACAAAACGCCTCAAATGTTTATTATCTTAGTAATCAAAAGTGAAAAAAAAATCAATATATATGCACGTGTGTGGATTATTTTAAATTAGATTTCATTATGACTTTCGACAAATAATTTTACATAGTTATTGGCAATTCCTTTAAATCTGAATCCATGCATTGCACAAATTTCAAACCCTTTATTTTTCATACATTTGAATATGTATGTTGCTATTTGCATTGTAGTTTTTTAATGAGTGTTCGTAAATAAAGTTTGGAATAAAAGTAAAATATTTAGAAATTTTTATTAATCTTAGGTTTGTATTAGTTAGAAATTCTAAGAATAATGTAATTTTTAAAAGGTAATTGGCGATTTTTTTATATAAATAAATTAATTGAAAAGTTAGTTTTTATTGCAATATAAAGGTGGTAAGTTTTATAATTTATATCTAAATAAGTGAAAAAAATTGCAAAACTTGTTTTGCATTTAGGGTTTTGTAGCCATGAGCTGAGAAAGCTAAATTAAGATATTAATAAAGAAATTGAATGAAACGACCCAAAAATTCATTTCATAGAATTTTGATTTAAAAAACAAAATTTTATTCGAACACAATGAAATTCAATGGAAAATAATTTATTATTGAATTTTAAACCGGACCATAAACTAGTTTGAATTTTTTTGAAAACCAAGTGAAAACCTGTAAACCAGAGTCAAAATCACTGAATTGGAACCAAACTGTTTCAAATCGAACCAGAATGGCCCAGAAACTCTAGAACTGGTTCTTTCTTCCTTCTTCTTTCCCTCTCTCTAGCGTGCATAGGCCGACCTCCTCCCTCCTTCTTCAGTTTTCAGCCCGCTCGATGAGAGTGAGGTTGGCAATGACCTAACCTCGTGTCAGCTAGTCAAGTTTCCAGCTTCCTCGCTCCAATAGAACCTCCAGTGGCGCAAGAACAAATGACCTCCTCTACCTCCTAGCGACGCAACAGCGACTCAGCGATATAATGCCATTTTCGGCGGTTTGCAGCGTGAAGGGGGAGCGCTGATCCGCTTCATCTCCTACCATGCGATCGTTAACTTCCTCCATTAATTCGGTGACGAAGCTCGGAGACGAAAATCACAAGGAGTAGCGCGATAAGGTGACTGTGAGCCCATTTTCAGGTAGTTTAGGGGACTGAGCCCTCGTGCAACTAACGTAAAAAATGGACTCCTGATGTGAAACACCCCTCCCCAAAAATAATCCATAGCATATGATGGCATGTGACTAAAAGGAAGAATGCACGTTGAATGTAATGAGTTCGCCCCTTGTTTAATTATTTTGGGGTAACAGGAAAAAAAACCCTAAGTGGCTCCAATTTTAATTAACCTAAGTCTAGGCTAATTATCAATGTCTAAGGCATGGTCTACGAAACCCGAGGTGGATCCCGAGACTATTGTCATGTTGATGAACTAACCAAAATGATGCTTTGCAAGGTAATTGGACCATTAAAATGTTTATGTGAATTTTGACTTGCCGCTCGGGGTTAAAATCCCAAACGTGCCTACGTACTTCCGTTTGAATGGAAGATCAAAAAGTCAACGGTAAGTTCCGATAGGCCTTTTTCAGATGGGCTTTTGAAATGGGTATGGCTTTATGCATGGGTGTGTGTATGCTTTGTGCATTTTTGTTTGGCAATTTTTGCCCAAAGATTGATTGATTCGGATTTAGGCTTTGTTGCCAAAATGTTGATTTAAGGCTTTTTAGCCAAAAAGATTGATTTAGGCAAATTGTTTGCCCAAAAGATGATTATTTAGCGAATTATCCGCCAAAAATTTGATTATTTGGGAAGGCTCTTAGGCCAAAATATTGCTTTAGGCAATATATTGGCCAAAATTGATGATTGGGCGATTGTCGCCAAATTGATTGATTTAATGGCTTTTAGCCAAAATGTGTTATATTAGCAATTTTGTGCCAGAAAAGTGATTATTTGAAGGCTTTTTAGCCAAAAAGATTTAAGCGATTAGTCGCTTAAGAAAAGATTAATACTTATATGGCAATTTATTTTACCAAAAGTGATCGATTGACTTGGCAATGTAGGCAATTTTATTGGCAGGAAATCGTGTTTAAATTAAGGCCTTTTTAGCCACAATTATTTGATTAATTGGATTTAAGCCGAATTTGTTTCGAAAATAAAGGCAATTTCACCATAGTTATTGGGATTAACTAAGGCTTTTTTAGCCAATATTGTCGGATTTAAGCCTTTAACCACCGACGATTATTGATTAACCGGGCGTTTAGCCCTAAATTTATTTAAATTGAGGCAGTTTATTTGCCCTAATGATTGACGTGAATGCATTTAATGCAGTTGTAGAATATTAGGAGTAAGAAGAGAAGCATGGGCATGAAGTGCCTGAAATTAAATAGCAGAGTTTAGTTCATGTACCTGATTTAATCGTCGACCGCTTCTTAAACTCTAGTATTAAGTCTCCTTCGTTAAGGTATATTAAATTAATTTAAAATTTAGTGACCACTTAAACAAAGCAAAGAAAGCAATAAAGCTAAACCTAAAATGCAGAAAAGCGTAAAGAATCGCAAGGAGCGTAGGGGAGAAGGAAGTGTCCGTCAACAACAGAAGCTGAGTGGAGTTTAAAGTGCCAAGTAAAAGAATCGCAAGGAACGTAGGGGAGAAGGAGCGTCCGTCAACACAGACTGAGTGAGTAAAAACGGAGTGTCGGGGCTGTATTTATAAGCAAAAAACGAGCTGGAGGGCGGTAGCTACCGTCGTGTCTGGCGGCCAGAGCCGCCGTGGCCGGCGGCAGACGCCGCCATGTCCGGCTGCCGGAGCCGCCGTGGCCGGCGGCAGCTACAGCCGTGTCTGGCGGCCAGCGCCGCCGTGGCCGGCGGTCTTACTAGTCTTTTCATTCCGGATGCTTTTCTGGGAGTTCCCGACCTCCAAAAAATATTCCTAGACCAGTTATGTGATCCTCGTAATTTTTCAGATGTTTCAAGTACCATATTGGCATACTTGGCAATACACTGTCCGGTGAACTTTCGGATGGCCTCCGGTCCCGGTCGGACTGTTTGTAGTCCGGCGGAAATACCTGGCTCTTTTGAGCCTCAAAAATTTGGGTATTCACAGTTGCCCCCCACCCGTACACACCATAAAAATGTGTTTGGTAGTCGGTGGTTGTCTGAAAACTAAATTTTGAAGGCGAAAATCGGACGCGTCCAGAAAGACCCGCCTTTTAGCCTTTTCTCTTATAAATATAAATAGCTTGAAATTCACCATTTCATTCATTCTACACTCTCCACAACAAAGAGTTCTCTCAAATTCTCTCATCTTCCTCAAAGCTTCGAGGCTTCTTATATGGCTTCCTCAGATTTTAGCGACGAGGATTTTCTCGGGTCTTTGGGAATTTCTCTCGACGAGGTCGATCTTATGGCAGACGCTGATGCTCACGCCTCCATGACCGGCGTCTTTGCCCAGGTAGGCTCCCTTCCACTTTTGTCTGCATATTATTTATTATTTGGGCCTTAGGCCAAATTGTGAGATTTTTGGACCTTAGGCCAAATTGTGAATTCTGGGCCTTAGGCCGAATTGTGATTTTTTAGGCCTTAGGCCAAATTGTAATTTTTGGGCCTTAGGCCAAATTGTGAAATTTTGGGCCTTAGGCCAAATTGTGATTTTTTTGGGCCTTAGGCCAAATTGTGATTTTCCTGTGCTTACTGTTTTTATTAGTATGCATGCTAGGGTAGAACTAAGATATTACCCTTAGTAAGGAACCGAGGAGTAACTCTTAGGTTTAAGTCAAGGAACCGAGGAGTAATGCTTAGGTTGCTTTACCTTTTAGGACTCTCCCATATTTAAATTGGATTGTGGGTGAGAGTCTGTGGCTGCAAGTTCCGCTCGATATTTGATCAAAACAACCCGGTTGGCGCGATTGATCCCGTCCGTCTTATCTGGGCTATCTGAGACATTTGACATGGGTCGGAGCAACCACAAGGAGTTTATTGTGCTGCTTTGCCGAGAACGAGAGATGGTGGGACACCACTAATACTTTCCATTTCCCTTGGGGAGAGATGACAATGACCCCCACTGATTTTTCGGTAATCTCCGGGATTCCTTTTGGCATTCGGCCAATTGAGCTGTATAATGACTGGAGGACTGAGGTCTCTCCTGATCGGATGGCTTAGCTGATAGGGATCGATTTGCCCCGGATTGTCGGGCCAGGCTCTGCTACTCCCACTTTGAGTGTCTCCAGACGCTGGTTATCCCTCCAGGCCCCTGACATTTATGCTAGATACAGGCAGGGAGAGCTGACGGCTACTCAGGTGGCTAGATTCATTTTGTTGCTGCTGTTCGCTTCGACCTTCTGGTCCAACAGGAAAGAGAAGTTTAACCCTTCTATCTTAAAGAGTTTGGAAAATCTGGTCCATCTTGAGGAGTACGACTGGGCCGGCGCTATTCTGAGCGGCATGTATGATGATATGTGTGATCTAAGTCGGGGCCACTGTAAGCTCAGCGGGACCTACTACTTTTGGGAGGTAATGTAAAGAACATTCTACCTTTCTGTGTTTTTCTGTTTATTTTCTGTTCGTCTTGATTTTCTTTTTCACTGATTCTCTTTTTTTTTTTCCGCAGACGTTGGGACATTCCAGTACTTTCCTTACACTCGCCAGAGCTGTGTCAGAACTGGGATCTCGGATCAGGGCTGGCTGCCTTTGGCTTAAGAGAATGGTACAAGAATCAAAACCTTCATACCGTTCGGTGGCAAGAATCGCTGAAGGAGCTGAAAGAAGCCTTTTTTGATACTTGTCCTCTGGAGCAGGTTATGCTGCTTTAGTGATTCTTTAGATATGTTAAATAAAAGGATTTATTAACATATTGTGCAATCTTTTATAGGCTGAGTGGGGCCAATGACTGCCCATCTACAGAGCTTGGATTCAGGCCGGTTCCTGATTTCCAGCGGTAGATGCCTGTCTCAGCGGAGGGTGGTCCTCGTCGCACCCGCATTCTGGCGTCGCGGATTATTTATTTGGGCTAGAGAGTGAAAATTCAGATAAGAGGCTGCCGTACTGCTCCCTTTTCCCTCCTGAGGACATGCGAGCAGGTAAGCAGATGACGTTCACTGTGCTCATACCTGAGGGTATTGCCACATCGTGGAGTTCCCTATGGGAAGGAAGATTAATCGATGAGTTCTACGGAATTTCTTTGATGGCGCCCATTGGATCTCCGGCTTGATAGTTTCCAGGGGCCGGTTCTTCTTCAGCCACTTGGCACCGTTCTTCTCGGCGTTCGGGTCCCTCGACTAGGACTCCAAGGAGGAGGCCAATGACCGATCCCACTTCTTTCACTCCGGTTTGGGGGTCCCGTCGCAGGCCGGGCCTAGCCGAATCAACCAAGGTCCTTCCAGGGCTCTCGGGCTATTTTGGAGGCTACTCGGACCGCTTCACCCAACCCAGACCTGGCCCAATCTACGTCTACCATACCAGTATTCCTTACTAGTTCTTGACAGCCCTCAGCCGTTCGAGGGTCCTCCCTGGAGAGTTGTTCGGATCGCCCGACTCTTCCTTCCGAAGACAGTACTAAGGTAAAGCCTGACAACATCTTTCTCACATAAAAGGATTCATAGAAGATTTGATATTGACTTGTATTTTCCTTTTGTTATGATTTCCAGGTTCCTGTCGGTGGGTCAATCCAGATGATGGAGCTGGTTCTCCAGGATGCAGCAAGAATAGCTGCACGCCTGGACTCAGCATAGCCTTTGATTGATCAGAGGAGATGGGAGGCCGCCCGCTGATAGTTGCGTAACACTTTTCAGCTTTTCTTTTGATTTTTCTCTTACTTATTTTCTTACTTGAACTTTGCTTTTGTAATCGACACTGGTTAGTATGAAAATATGTATGCATGTATTATCAAATTTGAACAAGAGAAATAGGATTTTATTTTCGGCCCCATTTTTTTTTTTGGAAAATATATTTTTTTTCTTTTTAGTACTGGAAAAAACATTCTTTTTTTATGCCACGCGAAATTTTATTTTTAAGATATATACATATATACATTTTTCTTCTTTTTTGGCGGTGGCCGCCGTCATCGGCGGCTTAGCCTCCCGGGCTCGGCAGACCTGACTGCGCCGGGTTCCGGGATGCGGCCCGAGCCGCCGGTGTCGGTGGCCACAGCCGCTCCGGGCGCTTTTTTCCTATAAAAGCTTGTATTTTCCTGGCCTTTTTTTTCATTCACGTCTTTTTTCCGAAGCCAAACAGCAATTCTGGTCCAGTTTTTCTCTTTTCTTTTTTTTTCTCTATTTTTTTTATTTTATTTTTTTTAAATAAACAAAAAATAAATAAATGAAAAAACAATGAATTCCCTTCTAAACAACCATAGGCATGCACAGCTGGACTAGGAGTCCTCCAAAAGTTGAAAAAGATCAATTGGGGGGAGGTACGGTCTTTCTCCTGTCATTACTCTTACGGGGTGTAGTAGTTGATTGAGATTTTTTACAGGCCTGTATTAGAACTTTTTTGGATCCTGAAGCCCACGTTTTTCCGGTTTGGGGCCATGATGGAGGAGATGTGCCCCTCTTTTGAGGAGTTTTGTGCTATTATAGGGTGTGGACCCAATGCCCCTTTGGTCAAGCATGAGGTAAAGAATTTGGGTATGTTGGTCGTTTGTAAACCCTGTTCAGTTCAGCCCGACTACAAGGAGGGCCTTATTAATCGTTGATCTGACCAGAAAGGCAAATCTTAGCTGCCTCCTGATTGACTGAATTCTCCAGAGGCTTTGCCCAAGACGACCCGAGACCGAATGAGGCTGGAGGGATGCAGGCCTTTGGGTGCTTCTGTTCTTATCTCGCGCTGGCTTTCTTGTTTAAACAAGGACGCCGGCTTTGGGGATTTTGCGTCTTTCTGCCCCAATGGTATTCGGCAAATGGAGGATATGGCTGCATTGGTGGCATGTGCTGGTCCCCCCCCGAGGACTATTAAGGACCTTGACAGGTGCCTGCTTTAGGTTTCGATGACTGGATTAGTCCACCCCCCCCCCCCCCCCCCCCCCCCCCCTCTTCTCATCATTCTTCCAACGGTATTTCCCTTGTGTATCTTTCCTCATTTTCTTCTCTTTTTTACTTTATTCCGCTTGTAATAGAAAGGATCCATTCATCAGGTCCTGGTTAAAGGACCCCCTCCAAGTGGTCTGCTCGCTCTACTGTTCTTGCCCTACAATCCAACTCAGTATCGTATGCGGAGGATTCTGATCACCCATCCGTCTAACGATGCATGGCTCATGGTTGATTGAAGTTAGGTCCCAATGAGGTTACTATGGTTCATTGTCTGGTATGACAATCAACTGCTTTATCCCAGGTTTTAGCTTTCCGCCATTTCTCGGGTTCAATTTTAGGCCTCACACACTGTACTTGGTACTGCGCTTTGCGCGTGTTTGAAGGGCAAATGGGGATAGATCAGACTGTTCCGATTACTGGATGACATTTCAGCTGATTCAGCCATTACCGAGGCCGGGCATATTCCCGCCGTCCTTAGGGCTTGGGTTAGAGATCATCGTATTGGGTTAGGTCTTAAACCTAATCCTGCCGGGTGTTCAAACTTCTTTTTGAGTATCGGGGCTTGGGTTCCATCTACTGCTGTCTGGCGCGATTCGAGAGGACCAAAGGAGGGACTACACTGGCTGGAGCTGTACTCGAAGGTTTGGGTTCAGCTACAACTGAATGACGACGGTTGGGACTGGTGAGGAGGATTGTGCCTGGCCCCTCGGACAGGCGAGATTGTACCAGAGCTTTAACTGCTAAGAGATGACTTAGAGGATGTTGCTCCACGGAGGAGACGAGACACCTAGACTCTAAAAAAAATAGGCCCCCCCCCCCCCCCCCTTTTTGGACATTTTTTGGTTTTTATTGTTTTTGACTTTTTTGCGTCTGGCTTTGGATTTTGGATGGTTTTGCATTTTTGGCTTTTTTAATTTATGTGAGACTCTGGTTTAGACCTTTATTATTTACTGTACTTTTGGCTTTCCGCCTGAACTTTTGGGCTGCCTATTGGAATGAGGTTTTGATCTTTTTAGCTTAAATTGAGGAATATCATTTAGTCTTTCCAATTCATTTTTTCCCAACTTTTTATTTATTTGCTCGTAATTTTTGCCTAGCCTGCCCTTATCGAGTTTTCAACTTAGCGAGCTTACCCTTTTTGCCTACAGCCGCCCTTTTAGGTTTTCAGCTTAGCGGGCCCCGACTTTCTGCCTTAAGCGCCCTTTCGGGTTTTTTTGACTTAGCGGGTTTTTCTTTTTTTTCCTTTTTTTTCCCCTTTTTTTTCTTTTCTTTCCCCTTTTTTTTTTATTTTGGCAAAAGAAGAATGCAAATTATGGAAACTGATTTTTATTAATGTTTTAGACCGCGCCCTAATGAGGGCTGGCCTACATATCTTCGACATAATTATAATTTCTTTTTTTCTCGAGGCAGATCAGGTCTAATTGTAGCGTCTTTTTACATTATGCCAAATGATTAAATTACAGATACAAAATATTTTTTTAAAACTAAATTCCAAATTACATGGATTTGTGAATTCCAAACCATCCCAAATCCTAGTCAAAATAACGGCTCCCGCCAGACAGATATCTTTCTTCAACACATAGGGTTCCAGCCAATGAGGACCGAAACTTCCCACGTGGGTCCTATGATTGGCTGTCTAAATTTCCTTCAAGACCGAAACAACCCTTCTTCCAGTTTCCGGTCTTTGACCTTCTTATTAAAATGTCGCGCCATTCTTTTTTGATAAACTTGAGTTTGGTGGCATTGCTCGCATCGCTTTTCATCCATACCCAAGAGCTTTGCAAATGATAATTCTCAGCCCAATCTGCTTCGCTGATCTGGTTTCCGGATAATTCTCAGCCGACTGGAACTTTCAGTCAATAGGCAACACTGGTCTTCCATTACGCATATCTACTAAGCGAATACGCGGGTAGCCCCAGTAGGCATTCTAATTGAAGTTTCTGTATCCCCACAAGGGCATTTGGGGTAATTATTGCGTGTCAAGCTCTATGCTTTTTGAACGTCTTTCTGCAAAAATGAACTTTTTATAGCCTTGTTTGGCAGCCTCTACTGGCCCATTTGGTTTGTGGACGATAGGTGAAGACTTGTGGTGCTTGATTTTCTTTTGCTCTCAAGTTAGGTCCAAATTCGCTTTGAAAATCGAGACCCGTTATCAGTTACTGATCTTGAATGGCGTTCCCATAGCCGACAAAAGGGATGTTGGGTACGAAACGACTGTGCTACCTTCCTGGCATTCAAGACCGAATAGGAGGCTGCCTCAATCACTTAGTGAAAATATAATCAACAGCGACCAGGATGAATTGATTGGCATGGAAGCCTTTTGATATTTCCGATTCAACGTTCCTATGCCCAAGTTGCGAAAGGCCATGGTGAAGCAATGGGATTTAGATTGACTCAGAGGCTGTCCTTTTGCAGCTTGGCAAAAATTTGACACTCATGGCACTTCTGCGCGTGCCTCACCGCAATCTGCATTCATGGTTGAACCAGTATAAACCAGGTTCATAATTTTTCGAGCCAGAGCTATCCTGTGCTATGTGTGGCCCCGGATCCCCATTCACGTAAGGGAAATCCATGATGGGCCTGAGCTTTCCCTCATCAAACGCACCTTAGGTGCAGGCCATTCCAACTTCTTTTATACAAGACTCCCCCAGTAAGGAAAGTACCCAGACGCTAACTGTCCTCAAGTCTGTTGATCAGTCTTGGCTGGACCCTCCAGGAAGGCTTCAATACTTGAAGATAAATTATGTATATCCAACAACCAGAGCTTGTCCAATCGACTAGATTCATGAACATGTGCCTGGCTGTTTCTGGAGCTGAACTGTCAGCAGGGTCGAATGACTTGGTCTCCCCCTAACATCTAACCATAGAGGCTAAGGTAGCCAGAGCATAGGAACTAATTTTTTAGCTGCGCGGCAAGTAGTGGAAGGATACATTCTTCAAACTGCTGAGCCAATTGTCCAGGCGTTCAGGTAGAAACCAAATCACGCTCTTCCTTAATTTTCCATTTCATTAGACGCTTGAAGACCTATGCCAGATTGGAATCTCTGAAAAACCCTAAGGATTTTATCTTCTTTGTCCAGGGCTGCTTCTAAACCCCTTTATGGCAAGCTTCATACTTGGCTTTCATTGGTTGGTGCAGTCCGAAATCTAGTTTAATTGGCAATCTGGGAGGTAAATTCCCTCCAATAAGGAGTTTTGAATACGACTCCAACCCCATTTTTCCATGGTAAGTTTGAAGCTCCCATCGAAAGTAACATCCTCCCAGACTTCCACTTTCCAAGCTCAATCAAGTCTTCATCAGGAAATTCCACTCCGGCAATTTGGGTCTTCGACCGGTAATTCTGCTAATTGGATCAGCTAAGGCCTCCGCTTTTCACCTGCCTTTCGTTGTACAAATTTTAAATGCAATAGGCGCGAGCACCGAGCACCCATTTAGCCATCTTACAGTCAGAATCGGCCTCTCCATAAGGAATTTCAAGGGGTTTCGATTTCAGAAGAATGACATATGTGGTGGTAAGACCGAGAGGTAGTGCTGCAGCTTTGTTACAACAGGCCCAGAACTAGAGCCAAGCACAACTTTCTATCTTAATTGTATTTCAACTCATATTTCCAGCATCCTTTTAACTGAGGTAAATACCCAACATTTTCTATCCTTGTATCTTCTGCCTTGTTGAAGCTACGCCATTGCACCCATCGCTTCTTCCGTACACTGAGCAGGTACAAATACAAAGGCCGTTTTCCTAGCCTTGGTGGCTGTAAAACTGGCGGGGATAGTAGATATTGCTTGACTTTTGGTCGAAAGCTTTCTGACAATCCTCAATTCTCATTTGACTGCTACTCCTTCTCCTGAGTAAATTTGAAAATCGAACCACAAGTATCGGCCAACTGACTGTGAATGAACCGGCTTGATTTGTCACTGTAAGGCTTTCCCAGGAAACCCCGAACTTCTTTTTTGTCTTTGGTGTGGCGATTTCCCAGAGGTATGGCTTTAGCTTTTGAAGTGGCTCAATCCTATGCCCCTCCGACTGACCACTATGCCCCCAGGAATGAACTCCGAATGTAGCTCCAAACAGGCATTTTGCCGGGTTGAGCTTTAACATTGTACTTTCGAAGTCTAAAGGAACGAATTTCCTCAGTGCTGTTGTAGTTTCTTCAGTTGTTTTAATTTAACAACCATATCGTCCACGTACACTTCTACTTCTTTGTGAATCACGGTCAAATGGAATGATGGTTCGTTGCCATTTCTTGTGATAGGTTGCCCCCGGCATTTTTGAGCCCAAACAGGCTGACCCTATAGCAGTAGGTTCCACTCCGTGATGAATGCCGCTTTTCTCTTCTATCCTGGCACAATGCCATCATTATTCTGATTGTAATCCGACAGCAAGATCGGTCAAGGGAGACCATCTCGTGTCCAGCATTCGATCCACCAACAGTCAATATTGGCCAAAGGCAAAATCGTCCTTCGGACATGCTTTATTCAAATCCCAGGTACATTCCACCACATTCTTGACTTTTCCATCTTTCTTCGGCACCGGGCACAATGTTTGCTAACCACGCGGGTAGGCAATGGGTTTCTATGGAACTTTGTTCTCTAGTTGCTTGGCACTTCCTCCTTGATTTTCAAGGACCATTCTGTTTTTAAAGCTCCTTAGCTTCTGCTTTCACTGGCTTAGCCTCAAGGGTTATACTGGAATCTTGTGCACACACTATTGGTGGTCAATTCCCGTGATGTCCACTTGCCTTACCACATGAAGCAATCAGCAAATTTCTTCAAAAACATTCACTGAACCTGTTCGCTGTTCACACATCATATGCAATGTATGTATTGTTATTTTCCTTCTTTGCCAATTATTATTTTTCCTTTTTTATTTTTTATTTCGTTTATGTTCTTTTTCATTTTTGCTTGGAAATGCTTGGAAAGATAGACAAAATAATACGGGTTAGTCAATAATTTTGCAAGCCTTTATGGTTATGGACGGAATCGTCTTTAAAAATTACATCAAATTTGGACAAACTGGATTTTCTAAATTGCACAGAAACGACTCAGAACTGGAACTGAGCTCTGACTCGGTTTTCAGACTCGGGGTCCAGACTCAGACCTGCAATAACAGGACTTGAATTACAAGTTAGGTACTGGTTTTGACTCCGGAGGGTTTATATCAGCGCGCGCTTCTCCCTGCGGCGTACCAGTTGTTGAGAGGTCCTTCGTTTCGGGCTCTTGACAGGTTGAGCAGTATTGGATTCCATCATTCTGTGATAATCCGCAACCTCATCAAAAGAGACCTAGGCTGCTGAAGTCTTCTGTTTCCAGTTCGGTTATTATTTCCGGGCTTTGTCGCCCAGACATCTGAGAATATCTCTAACCCAGCTAGCATCTTCTTAAGCGATCGGGCAGCAAATGGGTTCTCGGAAGCCACAAGTAAGGAACTGCTTCTCCGGTTTGCAGAAGTCACTGTTCAAGTCAAAAGGTAAGGCCGCATCTGTACACTCCCCTTCCTTCGGCCCTTCTGGTTCTTCTAGCACGGTACTTCATCAGTGGGCTCATAACCAGTCCAAAGGTCCCTTCATTCACCGGACACATCCCAGGCTTGCAGTTTGGGGTATGTTTTCCCGGATTTAGCCATAACCATGTCCCTGGCAAAATAGGCAATCTTAAGCATCAAGGCACTAAGCAGTTTATTTGTACCGTCCCAAATTCAAAAGAGAATTTCGTAAAGTTTGTAGTCTTTCCTTCTATGAAAACTGCACAGTGTCGATACTGAAAATCCCAGAGAGGGGCAAGTTGGCGCAATTTCAGGGTTGACCTCAAAAAGAGGCCTGGCCCTTTTGGCTTTTTTCAAGCTTGGCTGTAGTCTCCCCCTGAATGGTGGATAACTTTGCCTCATAGGGAAACTTTGACCTTTTTGGTCAAGGCGGGGGACTAGCTTAGTGTGGTGTGTCCACGGTCGGCCAGAAGCAGTTGAACTAAGTTGGTACATCAATTACCTGGAATGGGACTTCCATCAACAGCTGGCCCAACTGTTAACTTTAGCGTAGCAACACCCAACACTTCCCCTACCGGGTGCTGTCATAGGCTTTCCACTATTGGTCCGATGGAGTGAAATCTGTTTTCTTCTAGCCCTAGACAGCTGGCTTACCCTTAGTGGGCAAGAGTTCAGCGCTGACCCATTATCAATAGAACATGGGCAACAGTTTTGTCTCTGGTCTAGATCAGTGACATAGAGGGCATTTGATATACTGACTGGCC